>JARHVA010005171.1:1092500-1290248 GCA_037957365.1 Torreya grandis | reverse complement strand
TGTTAGCAGAGGTCACAAACTTACCACCAAAGTATCTTTATTTACTAGATTGTGAAGATTTTGAGACTTGAGCCTTGAGGTCACACTTTGCCAGTCAACTAGTTTAAGCAACTTGACCTCCACTAGCATTATGTCCTATAATGTAAACTAGTTGATAGGCATCATTATGTCACATGGTATAACTATTTCATATGATGGCATTATGTCACATACGTGATGGTATAGTGCCACATGATGACATAGTACCACATGATATCATAGTGCTGCATGATGGCATAGTGCTATGCAATAACACAATGCCACATGATGGAATAGTACCATGCAATGACATGGTGTTGTATGATGGCATAGTACCATGTGATGGCATAATATCATATGGCAACATAGTTCCATGTGATGGAATAGTACTGTGAGAGGGCATAGTGCCATGTGATGGCATTCTATCACATGGTAGCACCATGATACGTGGTGGCAACCTGACACTCATTGACACCATGCTAGGTGGTACTAACTAGTCACCTAGTAGCACTCTATTAAGTGATGGTAACTAGGTGCCTAGTGGCACTCTGCCAGTTGAAGGCAACCTATCACCTAGTATTAATGTGTTGTCAGAAACTAATCTATCACTCAGTGTTAATGTACTACATAAAAGCAACTTACCATGTGAAAATATTTACCCACTTAAAAACAAAGTTGTGGCCTATGGTAGTTACATCAAGGGTAATTTTCCACATCAAATACTAGAAAAATACAACATCACGTCTTATTTTATAAATTTAGCAAAGAGGGCCCAAATAGTAGGAACTTCAAATATAGGTAATTCTTAAACTTTTTAAAAAAATATCAGTTAGTTTTTTTCATTATAAAATAATTATAAAACCATTTCAATGTAGAAATTGACATGGATATTGAAACTATTTCCATAGAAAGAATTAATCCCAATAACTTCTCACCTCTTGAATATTTTCATATTAAAATATCACCCCTAGAAGACACAAATATAGGCATATCAATAGAACACACTCATCTAGGCACTTCCCAAGAGAGGCAATTCTTTTCAAACACCAATTTTTGTTGAAAATTCCACTCAAAAAAGTTGATAGAGAAAGAGAAGTACATGGATAATAGGAAGGTCTTTTCAAGTTAATTAGGCTACAAAATTTACATTTATAAAACATGTAGAATAAAAAAAATAGTAATGATGCTCCAACAAATGCAGATGCATAATTTATAGTTAGAAACTTAGAAAAGAACACAGAATGCAACTTAAATTGGACACAATCAAGAAACACTATGAGAAATTATATATATCCATGAAGCACCCAGATAGATAGATAAAAAGAACACATAGATGGAAATTATAGAAGAATGTATGCATGTAAGATATGCATGTGAATATGAAAATAATCATAAATGACAAAAACATCTTTTTGAGAAAGGGGGAACCACCAAAGCGCAATTTGGAAAATTTATGCAATCCAATCTTAGGGCTAAATATGTACAATTCTCTACTATTTTTCACATTTAAAAAAGGGAAGACCCATTTTTGATTTTCTAGATTATAAAATTTTGCTTCAACATAGTGGTTTTTTGGATATTCCACAATCACATTGGTTAGATAATAGTGCATGGGAAATGGCAAAATGTCTAGCCATTATTGAGAAGGAAGATTTGAAATAAAGTGTTAAAAGATCACTATTTATCTCTCTATCCATTGATGAGGTCACTATATTTGACAACACAACATGGGTTTGCATGCATGCCTACACCTTTGAAAACTATACAAGGTATTCTCATCTTCTAGCTATCTATAAAATGGTATAAAATTATAATTTAGAAAACCTACATAAATTGGTTATATCTAATTTAAGAGAGAGAATTAGGATGGATGTTTATGCCATAAATACAAATCTGGTGTGTGTTAGCACTGATGGTGCATCAGTGATGTAGGGCCATAGAACTAGTCTTTGTGTTTGCCTTCAAATAACCATTTATCCATTTATGATTCCAATTCATTGCATGGCTCATAGGATGAATCTAGCATACAAAATTGTTAGCACTCTCAATAATGTTGTGAAAGTGGAAGAGCTAATTCATGATTTACATGCATATATGTCTAATAGGCCAAAAATATTTATGGAGTTTCAAAAAAAATCAATTGGGGTGATATATGGTGAAAAACTATGGAAAGATGTTGAAACCAGATGGATTTCCATGTATGAACTTGTGTGTAGAATTTTTGAAGAATATCCATCTTTAACAGGGTTTATGTATAAATGTTGTAGGGAAGTTGACAGAGCAAAAGATTTGATGTGTCATTTAACACATTTATAAACATTACTCACATTATGTGTTATTTTACCAATGTTGAAAGAAATCAATTGTTTAATGAAACATGCCCAAGAGAGATCTATCTATATTGTTGACTTCATAAGTTTGAGAAAACATGTATTTCAATGTTTAGATATATTATACACATTGAATGAAAGATTTCATATCCCTATTTTTATAACTTGGAAAATTTTGATAGATATTTAGAATCTATAGAGTTATTTTAAAGTCAATATCCACGATCATCTTTGTGACATAGTAAATGGCATTCATATCCCAATGTACACAAGCTCTAGAAGACTTGACGTTATGGGAGGTGATCTTAAAGATGTAGCTGTGACACATTTACTATATGATACTATTTTGTCTAAAACATGAATTAAATTGAGCAAAATCTCACAAAATTTAGCTGTAAATATTAGAGAATATTTTAAAATGGATGAGTTGTTGGAGGACATGGGAGTGGTGAATCCTATTTTTTGGAATAATGTTAATAGTAAAGAATAGATTAGCACATTATTTCACAAATACATGGGTACAATTGTAATGCATTTTTATAGATTTTAAGATGTGAATGGAGTCTAGATTAATGGTATATTAAATAAATAGTTACTAACATTTCAATCAACATAGTTTGGGATTATAATGATGGATCAATTTCAATGTTTAAGTGACCCCATAAAAATGGTGCAATTACTCATCTATGGAAAAAACTTTATCCAAGCAACATATTATAAGAAAGTATTAGTGATTATTTAAGATTATATGAATTGTTCAAACAATGATTTTGGGTTCTATGGACAATGAGCAAGTATTTAGTGCATTATCCTTCATGAAGTCAAAACTTAGAAATAGATTGGATCAAAATCTAGAGACGTGCTTGAGACTATATGTTTCATGTTATTCTATGGATAAGTTTCCATATGATAGAGCAATGGTAACATGGATTTATCTATTGGAAAGATGAGGTGTGACTAATAATGATACTAATATAGAGGATGATAATACTGAGACTAAATATGGCTCTATCATGGTAGATGTAAATCACACTAATGATGAGTAAGTTTCTCAAGGATTGTTTCAGCTACCCAAAATTATAATTTGATAAGTATAAAAATTAATTTTTTTGAATATATTTCTTATTATTTCATCTTCAAATACATTAAATTATGTAATCTATTTCATGGATCATGGATATTACAATCATGAATCTTATTCACTACATTAAAATTAATATTTTTTTCTCCTATTAAAATTCTATGATTTCAAATAGTAATTTATTTACAATGCATTTAATTCATTAAGTATCAATCATAATTATCATTAACATTCTACATAACATTTCCTTATTTCTTTAATATAAAATGTGAAGCATACAAGTTTCATGTTTAGAAAGGCATAGTGCATCCCATAACACCATACAAGATTTATTATTTTTCATTTTCTTAATTGTATACAATATTAATTTTGAGAGCATATATATATAGATATAACACATGCATAATAGTATAAAAATAATTATTTTATTGCACGTTTACATTAGCACCATTACATAAATATCTAGGAAATATTTTTCTATAGTTAGAAATTGGGTTCGCATATTTCCAAATTTCACCACAATCAATGCAACTAGGGGAAGTAGAGAACAATATACAAATTCTAAAACATCATAGGCATATCCAAGCATATATGATACTACTAGAGCTATATAAAAATGCATTCAAATCTATAACTACTAGAGCAATAAAACACTACAACCATGCATTCAATATTATAAATCCTATAACAGTATAATTTGATAAAATATTTACTTTACAATATGTTATTTTTCCTATAACTACTACAACTACTACATATTCAAATACTACTAGTACTATAAATATTTTCCTACATTTGGTTTTAAATCTACAACTTTTAGAACATTATAAATCTATCCATGCATTCAAATGCTATAACTACTAGAATAGTATAAAAATGCATTCAAAACAATATAACACTATAACCATGCATTGAAATAACAAATATAAAACTATAACAATATAACATATGCATTAAACACTATATCAATATAATGAATGCATCCAACACTATAAAAATATAGTAAATGCATTCAACACTATAACAATTTAATAGTGACTTTGATTTTTCACCATACAAGATATAAATTAAAGTAGAAACATTTAATATATATAAAATATTAAAATTTAACAACTAAGAGTTTTTCAAACAACTATAAAATATATTTTAATAAAATTAGTGTTTTTCAAATCAACATGGTATAAACTATTTTAAACAATATAAAATCTAAAACTATCATTTTGAATAATATTATGACAAACAAATCACCATTTTTCTACTTGAGAATCTCCACCACCTTGGTTATTGCCATCACTGCCCATTAAGACCAAGCTATCTTGACTTTCAAAATATCAAAATCATACAAACTAGGGAAAATTTTAGTGACAAATATTTATTAATTGATGAATATTTAGTTTTGGGAAACTAGAATTTGGCAATTTTTTTAGGGTGTGTGGAGATGATGGGAAGGAAAATATTCAAATATAATAAAATTAAACAATTTGATATTAATACTTTCTTTAAGAAGAATGAATAATTGGATAACTCTCCAGATGGAGATGGATTTTTTAGGAAACATTTATTTGGCCTTGGTATGAATTCATAATGAATGTTATTCATTATATAAATATATAAGTTAAATATAATAGACTATACTCTTACCATTTTAGAATTTTAAATCATTTTAGGAGAGATATTTTAATGAGTATTCATGTCTTTTTTTTCTCAAGTCATCGAAAAAATATGTTTTGGAAGTTTAAAGTGGTAAAGGGAAGGTTTTGCTCCACCAAATGATAATTTTTATAAGGAGGATCTTTCCTATTTTTACAATTAATATCTCAATTTCACCACCCAAACCTCTAACTATACCTGCTCCCATACCTCCTATTTTGCCTCCTATGTCCAATCCTTTCAACTGAGCCTACAATAGTCAAACTCAATCCTTTAAGTCATCTTATCTATAAACATGTATAAAATATGTCATCCTAGTCTACATCATGGTGTCAAATAGTTAATAATATTATCTTGAATTAAAATAAATTCTCTCTATCATCATTGACATATTAGGTACATCATAAGAAACCAAACACAAGGCTGTATCAATCATCATGATCCACTATGTTGATACTACCAAACTAATTACAATATTTAAGACATTGAAATCAAATTTAAAAATATATAATAATTTAAAAACATATATAAAACATGTTTACCTATATATAATAGAGCCTCACACACCACATGAGCATTTATTACTATGGATTTATCACCCTATTCACTAATCCTCACTCACAATGGATACATAAAGTATATTTACATCTCCACCACCTCTAGTTTATTTTATTGGTATTGGGTATATAGGTTATATACTCACTCTTTCTCACCATATTTTACACATATAGGTGAATCTTACACCATCCACCCCTATATCTATGATGGTGGCATCTACTTCATTGTCATATTTCTCAACTATTAATGTAAGTCTCAATGTTTAAAATTTGGTGAGTTATTGGGGGAATTCCCTTGATTGTGTCCACAATAATATAGTTTGGGGTCTATCCTCCCTCACCCCAAAATAATTAGTTACTTTATCATACTGAAATAACTTAATTCTCCATGTTAATCTCTATATCATTGGCTAACTAAAATCCTCCTTAGCTTTTGTTTTACTTAATAGAAACACTAAGGTATAATGACTAAGAAAATTGGTATTTTATTTTTGAAATTAATATCTAACATATAATATTAAAAAATAATAAACTCATATCTACCCTTTTCTTTGAAAAATAATAAACATGCATAAATTAAATAATTTGAACAAGTAAAAATAGAAAAGAGTTATGAAATAACCTCACCTTAGTAGAATCTTAAGATTTTATATCTAGGACTAGATTATGTATGTGATTCTAAAACTCTTTATAAAATGTAGAGGTGTATCTATGAAGGAAAAAATGTGTCCCCTACCTATTAACTAAAAAATGTGTTTAGGATCAATTTGGTAGATAACCAAATAGGTCCTATTTTTACCATTTAATATGTTCACTACCATTAAATCTACACTACACTATCTTTCAAGTTTTATATTTTTTCTAGAACTATGTGAAATCATGTGTGGTTTATGTATGTCTCATTGATTCCCTATTTTTCTAGGGAAAATATGTTTAGTTTTATCTTCTTTGTCTTCTTGACCTAATTCTCCATAAACTCTTGAAAAAGGACAATGGAAGAAATAGTTAGGTCAATCAACCTCAAGGGAGTTGTAGATAAATATCTTGCCTAAAAAAACAAAAACACGTGTAGTTTTGGTACAATGAATCACAACTACATGATATTTTTGTAGCATTTATTTTGGTATAAGTTGTAACTAAACCTTTGATGAAAGTCCTTAAGAATAAATTTAGTAATTAAGAATGTGCCTAGATTTGAATTCCATGGGAATATTCCTTGATCCTCCTTATTTAAATGCTTATAGATGAGTTTATTTATAAACATCCTTAGTTTGGATTAGAAAAAATATTAAGGATCAAGTTGACCAATAAAACATAAAAAAATATACAATCATGGATCAAAATATCAAATAAGAGAGAAAGAAGGAAAAGGGGCCAACGAAATAGAAAGGGAAGGACTCAAAAAGTTGCTAAATCTACCCAAGGCACATTCAATGAGACCATTGAATATGTCCTAATAGAGAAACAATAGAGTATGAAGAAAAAAGAATGAAAAGATTTCCCAAGTAAAATAAAATAAGATACATAAGAAAAAGAATGAGATGAAATGGTTCCCCATAAATAAGAAGAGAAAAGGAATAATAAATATAAAAACTAATAAAATGATAATTCCAACTAATGATCCACTTACATAAAATGACACTAATTTTTTCAATAATAAGGATTATACCAAAATTAGGTGTCCACATAGTTCCCCTACTTTGATGTGTGTATGTCATATAATGTATACATTTGTCAAAGTGATATAATACATAAATGAAACCAATTTAACTTGTTAGGGTTATGGAGTTTGAGTCCCAGGTTGTTAAAGGGTATGAGTATAATAAATTAGGGTATAAATATGAAATAAATACAACCATTGATTTTTAACATAATTTTCCTAGTTTGAATGTTCTAAAAATAAAAACAAATGATGTAAACAAGTACTTAGAAATTTATTGAGACAAGAGATTGAGAGGCTAAAAACTAGGACAAGAGTTTATATGAGTGTTGTAGATAAGATCTAAGTGTCAAAACACTTCCTCAATAATATCACCCTAATTAGACAATATCAATAATGGCACTAGTGCCCTTATTTTAGTGCTAGTGTCATCTATGTAGAACTTTTTTTTAGCTTCTAGGTGCACTTATGTCTGAGTTACCCAAGTTTGTTCCTATGAAAACAAGTTTTGGATCATTATTTGTGACCTATTTTGACTAATATTTTATGAAAACACTAAATATCCATGTTACTATGGCATATTTTTAGCACAAGTATTAAAGTGTGATGTTAGTGGGGTAGGTTGGACATCCTCAACACCCCACTATGATGAGAGTTGCCTACATACCAAAAGTTTGAGGAAGGATCAATCCTGATGTAGTTATCCCCACCTAAGTATTGGTGTAAGTGCAAGTGAAGCTTTTATGAATTCCAAATTGAGTAATCTTGAGTAGAGCTTGACACTAGAAATATAATTATTCTAATTTTGGGATGGTTTTAGATGGCTATATGCATAATTTGGGAATAATAGGGATTGATAACCTTAATTGTGCATAACTTATTCTGAGTTAATTTGTATTATTTGAATATAATTTCCATCTAGTGAATAAAGGGCTAAAATTCAAGAATGTATATTGTTATACTATATGTGTAGGTCTTAAAATAGGTTTAGGCTGACCCTAGGTGATTGTTGTTTTGAAAAGGTAAACATTGGTAACAAAATCTAGGAAAAGGATAATAACACCCAAACTGGGACATAACACCATTGGCACTACTATCTAAATCATGGTACTAGTGTGTAGGTGGTATAACCTAAGGTAATAGTGGTTAGGTTGTTAAAGTGATGGTTTATAACTACTTTAGGTATGTTTAAGAATGCATGTAGCCCACATAAAGCTTGGATAAGTGTCCAAATAGGCCATAATATAGGTCTACAAATTAACTAGGTATGGGTGGTCTCAAGTGATACTCTTAGCATTCAAGTGTCATTTTTAGATGATTACATCCCCCCTTTATGATAGAAATGCAACAAAGTGAAATGACTAAGATAAATGAAAATAAGTGTACCTAGTGATCTATAATAGACAATATTCAAGTGTCGTATTAAGATAAATTACACTTGTAATTGGATCAAAACCTTAATTCAATGATTTACTTAAAATCAACATTTTAACTGATTATAGAATTAAATTAAATTTATAAATATCCAAAATAGACATAATTTTAAGAGTTTAAGAAAATAAGAGACAATAATTGATAGAAAATAATGCACACAATTTGATAATAGAGTTCGGCGATAAAGCCTACTTCTCTAGATTCACTCCAATGGGGGATGACTCCTTATTAATTATAGAAAAAACTCTTTATAATATTAATAAGTCTTCAAAAATTGTCTTGTGGCCTTTAGATCTATCTCATAAAATATCTCAAAACTATATTAATTCATTTGAGTCATAAAATCCTTCTCCATTTCTTTCCACACTCTTTACATGCCTTGGAAACACTATTCACATCCAAAACTTGGCTTCAATTACAATATCATTCCCTTTATATAATGCTTAGGCTCCATGGTGAAATAGTTAGGTCCTTATCATTTTATCCAATTTATCATGTTTTGAATCTTACTCCATTGGTTTTGGTCTTATCCCAATGTTTTTGGTGGCAATGAAATCTAATATCCCACATTTAGGAAATGAAAAGGTAAGTTTATTTTTAAAATGCCATGAAGTGGAGGTTTATAATGCCAAGTTGTTGGCATTACCTTTAATTTCGTGGGAATGTGATGGAGTGTGGAAATTATGTGGGGGGACCATGGAAAAAGACATGGATGTTTGTGGCATGAACATAGAGTCTTGTGGCATATACATGGAAGAATAAGGGGTCACATGGAAAGTTTGGAGGGTCTTGAAATTTCAAGGGAATTTGGAATGATATTTAATTAATTACATAATATTCAAAATTGTAATATATTAAATTTGTATCAAGCCACATGGTGGCTTAAGGACCTATCATGTGGTCAAATTTCCATTCACCACTTATCAACATTCATCGATTGTTGACCTTTCATTGTTTGTCGATAAAAACCAATTTTTTTATTTGCTTGAAGTGATCTTCCAAGTTTCATAACTCATGCATACAGGTTCTATTTTTTAAACCACAAAATGCAAAGCTATTGAGGATCCCTTCACCATGGAATTAATAAACCTATAATTTGAAGACTTTATTTTTGGAGCAAAATATAGATCCTCTCAGATCAATCCTCCCCACTAGGAGATTTTGGACCTCCAAAAGCCAATTAATTGGTAAAGAGGTGAGGGTATTGTTACCTCACTTTTTTGGCTTCCATCCATTTGGCCTTGTTTGGGTGCATCCCTTTGAGACCAACACAAAGATATTCAACATTTCCCCTTCATGAATTCTAAACATGCCTATCAAGTATTATATCTTCCTATAGTTATATTAGATACTCAAGAGAAAAATCATAAATAGAAGGAATAGACACACTCTCATCATGATTTATGATCATTGTAGGCTCATAAATTTTTATAATTTCCACATTCACAACTAAATAAATCTATATATAAGATGGCAAATCCAATTAAAAATAATTTTTACCAATCTTTTCCATAATCTAAAAATGACCATACTAGATTGGTTTCAACTTTTTACCTTCACCTGTCAGTCTTTCCTTACTGATGTGAAGCCATACTAAATCACCTACAGTAAACTAGTAATCAACACAATGTTTGTCATGTTTTTCTTTATACTTTGCCTAACTTTTCTACAATTGATCTTGGATAGTCTGATGTACCTATTGTATCTTTTCAATGAACTTCTTGGCTTTAATAGCATATTTATGTTCATCAGTAGTTGAATCCTATCCATAAAAAACATCTAGATGAGATTTAGGAAAATATCATAACAAACTTCAAAAGGAGATTTCACAGTAGAAGAATGAAGTGCATGGTTGTAAGCATGTTGTATATAGCATAAATTATCATCCCAAAACTTGGGATGTTTACTGCAATAACCCCTAAGTAAATGTACCACTTTGTGGTTTATAACCTCTATCTACCTCATAGTAGAAGAATGAAGTGCATGGTTGTAAGCATGTTGTATATAGCATAAATTATCATCTCACAACTTGGGATGTTTATTGTAATAACCCCTAAGTAAATGTACCACTTTTTGGTTTACAACCTCTGTCTGTGGATGAAATGTAGTGATCTTATTCAATTTAATGTCCATTAATTCCCATAGTGTTGACCAAAATTCCCCAAGAAATAAAGAATCCTAATAAAAAACAATAGAAGTGGGCAAACCAAAATGAACCCATATATGTTGAAATAATAAGTGTGTCATACCTTCCCCTGTAATCTATTTAGTGTAAGGAATCAAAACACACATCTTGTTAAATCTATCCACTACCACATACACAATCATGTTTTCTTCATGACATAGGCAAACCCCCTACAAAGTCTATGTAAATACTTTCCCAGAGATGGGTAGGAATAGGTAAGGGAGTGTAAAGTCCCAATTTCCTATTACTAGGTTATTTTGTGGCATAAAGAAGACACCCCTTGATATATTTGGCAATATTTTATTGCATATGGGGCCAATAACAATACATTTTTAAATGTGCAACCATTTTACCAACTCCAAAATTCCCAAAAATAAGAGAAGTATGTGCTCCCCTAATCATGTGCATCCTTTCATTTTGAGGAATGCAAAGTTTACCCAAATGATACAAAATTCCATTATGCACATGATAGTTTGATTCTTATACCTATTTTCCACTCATCAAGTCTTTATACACATCATTAAAGTTAGCATCATTAATATATTATTCTTTATAAATTTCATGAGTCAAAGAAATATGTTGTAAAAGAATAGATGCAACTACCATAAGAGGCCTAGAAATCATGTCAAAAACTTTATTCTAAATACCTTTCTTATACCTGATCATAAGATGAAACTACTATAGGAAACCCATCTAATGAAAATTCCTAGATTATTGTAGCTTGACCTATGACTAGAGATACTAGAGGGGATGATGATATATGTATCATTTTCTCCTTTCCCATAAATTAATGTTTCCATTTCTTAACACTCTAAACTAATACATATAATTCCTTATCATAAGTCGAATAGTTTCATATTGCACTTGTGAAGGTCTCAAAATGATAGCATACTAGTTTCTTTCCCTATATCAGAACAACTCCCATAGCATAATCACTTGCATCCATCTTGATCTCAAATGGCTACTACAATCAAGAAGTGCCAAGATAGGAGTAGTACTAATCTTTATCTTCAAAGTTTCGAAGGCTTTCTAATGCTTTCATCCCCACTAGAAGACCTATTTTTTACTAGTCAAAGAATGTAAGGGTGATGCAATAAGTGAGAAATTAGTAATGATTTTTTCTCCAATATTGTACTACACTAATAAAACTTCTAACCTCAATTATATTATTGGGTTTAGACCATTTAACTATAACCTCCACCTTTGCAGGATCAATTTTCAATTCACCATGTCCTACAATATAACCTAAGTAAATCAAAGAGGTCTTACCAAATTCACATTTAGATAATTTCAAATAAATTTTCTCCTATCTTAATGCATCCATGACTTTCCTAATATGAATCACATGATCTTCCCAAGACTGACTGAAGATTAAAATATCATCTAAGTAGACTATAACAAATTCATTAAGGAATGGCCTAAAAACATCATTCATTAATCGCATGAATATAGCTAGTGCATTGCACAATCTAAAAGGCATGACAAGCCACTCAAACAATCCCTATTTTGTCTTAAAAGTAGTTTTCTAAATATCACCATCATTAATCCTAACCTAATGATAACCACTTTTCAAGTCTAACTTAGTGAAATAGACAACATTTCTTAACTGATCTAACAAATCATCAATATGAATAAGAGGGTAATGATTCTTAATAGTAATTTTGTTTAAAGCATAGAAATAACCACACATTCACCATGTGCCATCTTTCTTAGGCACCAAAATGATAGGTGAACCAATAGGAGATGTATTAGGATGAATAACACCCTTTTTCAAAAGTTCCATTACCTACTTCTTGATTTATTCATTTTCTACCACTGATAACCTATGCATGCCAATGTTAAGGAGAGGAGAATCCTATAACAACTAAATTTCAATTTGAACTCCCCTTTTAGGGGGTAACCCTTTAGGATCTTGAAACATATCTTCATAACTAGAAATGATTTCAACTAATTCTTTCTTATGTTTAGGATCACAATTTTCCATAGCTTGGGAATATTCTTTTTCCTTAGACTTAATCAACATGAGACAAAAATTCCTGCTTGAATTGACTAGTCTTTTAATTTGTCCTACTGTAACCAAGGAAAGACTCATCTTCACATAATGTTCTTTGATTATATATTTAATGCCATCCTTAACAAGCAAGTACTTATTCCCTTCCCTATAGAATATTTCTTTTCTATCAAAAAGATAAGGGCTTCCTAAAATAATCCCACATATGTCCAGATGGACTACATCTAGATCAACTTCATCCATGAATTTGGATGCAATGAAAAATTTTAATCTACAAGTTTTGGTTACTTGTAGTTTTGCATCATCACACACCCAACCAAGTGTATAGGGTTTTGGATGGGAAGTTCTTTTTAAGCCTAACTTTTTAACAATCTCTTTAGAAATCAAATTTGCCTATGATCCACTACCAAATAGAGTGTCAATCTTAGTATGTTTTGTGGAACAACTCATTTCTTTTCTTATCATCATGTATAGATTTTTATTTTAAGAGGAAGAAACATTAGATGACTCAGTGCTAGAAAGAGAAAAACAATTATGCATACTCATAGTTGTGATCTTAGTTTCATCCCAAAAATTTGAACCCAAATATTGAACTATAGTATTATATTTCTTATCTTTCTTCTTAAACCTATTAAAACTATTTAACTTAGGATGTAATTTCCAACACTTAGACTCATCATGATTTTTCTTACAATGATTACAAAATGGCTTACCCTCTTCTTTATGAATAGTAACAGTGGATTTTTGTTTACCCTTTCCAAAACTTTGCCTTTAGAATGCTTAACTTTAGATTACTTACTTTTAACTTTTGGAAAAGATTCTTTTATATATTTTTCTCTAATAGCTAAATGAATGGCTTTAACACATGCTTCATCTAAACTAGTGGGATTGAGAACCAAAATCATGTGTTTTAAGTAATTATGCAACCCACCTATATATTTAAGCAGTGTTTCCTATATATAAAGAGGAATATTCAAAAGTAAAGCCTTTTTCCTAAATTCTTGTGTATAATCTTGAACACTTTGGCCTTTGGTTTATCTTGCCAGTCCATCATGGCTTACTACATATAGCCTAAAGAATAAAATTACTTTTTGAGTGCATCAACAAATTCACTCCAAGTGAAAATTGAGTTACCTATGTTAATCTCATTTTCCTTCAACTTACTCTCCCACCAGATGAGAGTTGTACCTCCCATTTGAAGAGTAGATAGGTGAATTTTAGCCTCATCATCTACAATCTTCTAGACCCTATAATATACTTCAATTTGATTTATCTATTTATCCATCTTTTCTACATTAATCTCACCATTAAACATTGGTAGTTCAAACTTAATATCTAACTTTAGTGAAGGAAGATATTCAATAGATTTTTTATATTTATCATCACCCAAAGAAGAGGAAGGTTTCTTAGAAAATTTACCACCTCCATCATCCTCCATCTTAATTCATCATTCTTGGTAAAGTTCCTTGACCATGTCCTTCATTTCTAAGAAAGATTGTTGGAAAGCTCATTTAGACTCAAAGTCATATTCCATTTCTATAGTACATCTTGATCCAATCTCTATATTATATTCTTATAATTCTCCTTTACCTCACCTAGATCTTGACCTTGTCAACATACACTAACAATCCACAAGGTTAAATATGAATTCTACTCTAATACAAAAAAATTGATCCATAATCAACAATATTCAAGTGTCGTATTAAGATAAATTACACTTTTAATTGGATTGAAACCTTAATTCAATGATTTAATTAAAATCAACATTTTAACTAATTATGGAATTAAAGTTAGTTTATAAATATCTAAAATAAACACAATTTTAAGAGTGCAACAAAATTAGAGATAACAATAGACAGAAAATACCACATATGATTTGATAATAGAGTTTGGCTATAAAGCCTACATCTCTGGATCCACTCCAATGGGGGATCACTCCTTATTAATTATATAAAAATCACTTTACAATATTAATAAGTCATAAAAAATAATCTTATGGATTTCAAATCTATAAATAATAATCTCTCAAAACCATATTAATTCAATTGAGACACAAAATCCTTCTCCATTTCTCTCCACACTCTTTACATGCCTTAGAAACACTATTCATGTCCAAAACTTAGCTTTAATTACAATCTTGTTCCCGTTATATAATGCTTAGAATCTATGGTACAGTGGTTAAGTCCTTATCATTTTATCCAATTTGGCAAGGTTTGAATCCTACTCCATCAGTTTTGGTCTTATCCTAATGTTTTTGGTGGCAATGAAATCTAATATCCACATTTGGGAAATGAAAAGGTAAGTTTGTTTTTAAAATACCATGAAGTAGAGGTTTATAATGCCAAGTTTTTGGCATTACCTTTAATTTTATGGGAATGTGGAAATTATGTGGGGGGATCGTGGCAAAATAGATGGATATTTGTTTCATGAACATAGAGTCTTATGGCATATATGTGGAAGAATGAGGGGTCACATGGAAATTTTGGAGGGTCTTGGAATTTTGAGGGACTTTGGAATGAAATTTCATTAATTACATAATATTCAAAATTAGACCATATTAAATTGGTGTCAATCTATGTGGTGGATTATGGACCCATCACGTGGTCAATTTTCCATTCACCACTTATCGACATTTATTGATTGTTGACCTCTCATCGCTTGTCGACAAAACCCAATTTTTTTTAATTTGTTCCAAGTGATGTGCCATAACTCATGCATACAGGCTCCATTTTTCAAACCAAAAAAAGCATCATAAATCTCTTGATGAGCCCTTCACCATGGCATTGATAAACCTATAATTTGAAGACTTTATTTTTGGAGCAAAATATAGATCTTCTTGAATCACCTAGACTTACCTAAGAGACAAAACTCATGAATCTAGATTTGAGTATGTGAAGTGTGCTCTATTACATGTCCTACAAATGAAACATACATATAATATTCCTTACTTAAGATATCTCAAAAGTGAATACAAAATTGAGTAAAGATATAAGAGAGAGGAAAGGAAAAAATGCACCTCATTGGATATGTTAATCAATGCATAAACCTAGTGATAACCTATGTGTGTAGTAGTGATTAATTAATGAATAACTTGGATTGAGATTATGGATTGCTTAATCCCCATGTGTGGGTGGATCAATAACTCAATATAGTTTTGAATATATCATTTCCCACCCTTATTTGGTAGATCGGGACCTATGAATACCTTGGATTAGATTGATGGTGTGTCCAACCCTCTCATTTAGGTGGCTCAAGAACTCAAGTAGACTATGAATCCATCATTGCCTACCCATGTGTATTATATGGATATGATACTAAAACTATGTGATGTAACTTAAGATGTGTAACTATAATTAGAACTATATATGTCAACTTTATATCCACTCAATAACTCTAGAATGTGAAATAAATCTAGGCCACTCAATAATATTAGGTGACTCTAGGCCACTCAAGAATGCCAACAACTACAAATGGAGTAAGACATCAATCTAGTGTGTAACCTAATTTATGGTGTCTAGTGTGTACAATTGAGAGAATGACATATATTTTTTCATTCCATCTAATCAAATGATGCATAAGTGATCATATGAAAATAATGTGCCATGCAATGCCCTAAAATCTAATATTTGAGTATATGGATTTTGGATTGAGTTGTAATAATCTATATAAGAGTATCTAAAATTGAAATATGAATGATCATGTTTCACATGATGCCCCTAATATTTAGTAAACTTATATGATTTTGTGTTAAACTAAGCCAAAATTAGTAGTCTATAACTAAACCTATGCAAACCTGGATTGTACCTACTATAATTTTCTAGCCAATTTGAAATTTCTTGAAACTAAGGCTACTAAAAAGTAACACCATATATTGGAAAGTAGAGTTAGTGGTGCTAGTGTCCTACTTTTGGCATTAATATCCAACTATTTAGATTTTTGTGCATTTAAAACTAGTCTTTGTGTCATTTTTTCCCACTATATTTTCCTAAAAATAATTTATGTATTCTATGTCTATGTCCTAAAAACTATACTATGATTGCATTTAGATAGCTTGATATTAATGACAAACATATTTCAATTCCCCATCTTTTGATGGGAGTTTTTAAACTTGTGTAATATCTATTCTCAAAAGAAAAATCTTTACAAAATGTGGGTTATCCATAACATTTATGATGTATGCATAATAAACCAATATAATGTGCATACATAACATAAAAATATAGCATAGTCTGAGCATAAGTTTGTAGTGTATGATGTATGTTAGATATAACATTCACAAGGTTATCAAGATAGATATAAAAATGTATATAAAAAACAAAGCTGAGTAATAATTGAGTAACTACCTAGGGGGATGGTGCATGACATCCATAATGACACCCAAATAGGAAGGGAATATACATGAGGTCCCTCATGGCACCTAAAACTAGAGTATGTAATAATCAAGAGAAAATTGTCAAGGACATGATGAATACATGGAAACATACTACAACATACATGAGACATGTAAAGTAGGCTAAGGGGCCATAAGACAAGGGACATGGGCACATGTCATTAAATTATAAAATGTAAGACATACAAGGACGTGTTCAAATGTCCACATACATAAACAATAGGTAGGTTGGTGTAGATCTACATGAAATGACATGTTCAAATGTATACATACATAATCAATAAGGCACACATAAGGACTTGCGCACATGTCTAAAGCATACATATAATGAGAATAATTTATCATATAGACACACAATAATGGCATATTCAAATTCCCTTGAATAAATGTAAAAGAATAGAGACACAATCAAGTCTAAATTATAAATCTAGAAATGAAAATATGCATGAACATGTGATACAAGTCTATATAAGACCAAAGATGTACATAAGTTGAGTCTAGATTAATAGTATTTGGTAATGAATCTGAGTAGTGTAGGATATTTAATATAAAGTTATACAAAATTTAAATCTATGATGTAGAGTTTAGAAATATGTAACCTAGTAATTAGAACTATGTATAAGATTCCCTTAAATGGCTGAATGTATCAAATGAGGAATCCACATATCTATGTATATGCCCCAAGTGGGTAAATAGTAGAAAATTTATATCTATGTAGTGGACCCAAGTCTTATAAGTAGTTTCAAAAAATTGGTAAGAAAAAGTGAATCATATATGTATGATAAAAAGCAACTATACTAAGATAGCTAGCATATGTAGCACCTAGAAAGTATAAGAAGTTTAAACATGGAAATGCATACAATCTATAATTTGTATTTTATAATTATATAATTAAATGTTTTTGTGTTTTGACTTATTATAATTTTTTTATATTTGATAGATATAAAATTTGTACAAGTAACATGAAAATGAAATTATCTACAAGGAGCAAGAAAATAAAGAAACTATGTATAAAAAAGGAAGAACATACTAATCAATGAGTCTCATGGAAGACTCACTATCAATGTGGCCTATGTCAAATAAAGAAACACTAATCATGTGTGTTATGTGAATATGTAATTTAGGTCGAATAACCTACTATATTGAGTAATCTATAACTGATAATACCTATGAAGTAGTGCTAAGAATCCATGAAGTTGACTAGGGTGTCTTGTAAAATATAGGGATCTTAGGGACCCATTTGGTAGAAGATGTTGTAGATGGCATGGGTGTCCTATGTTAAGAACCCTAATAACTCAATAACACTAGTCTCAAAAGGAAAGGGGTAGAGAGAGGCTCTCTAAAATATTTAACATATATCTAATGTAGGGTTCTCTCTAATAAGGGTATCCATGGGAGAGTATGTGTACATGGTAATATTATAGGAGTAGACCTCACCCACACTGGTGGCTCACTAAACTCTATGGTGTACTAATGGGAACTATGCTTAGAACTATAAATGGTATCAATAATTTGGCTTCATATGGGATAGGTAAAGGATATTCATATGAAAGACCCTCAATTATGACCACCTGATGCATGGTGGATTTAATATATCATATATATTGTATCTAGGGCCTACCTAATAACATGTCAAATATTCCATCACTTGGTACTACTAATAATCTAGTGGCCACATGTGTTGGTCCAAACTATAGTGGAAGTATAATCTCCCTAATGGAGCTCTAAACATGGCCACTCAAACCATGAATAATTTTGTTAATAAAATAAATGTCCTACTTTGAATAACCCAAATCTCATATAAGTGTGATAGTTCACATGTTAATAATTGACCCATTATCATCCATAACACTCTAAATAAGATGATGATTGATAGAAGCTCATATAAAGGGTGCTTATAAATATAAATCATCATTGATAATCTCCTCCTCTGAAAAAGTGATGAGTGGTCTAGTTGGCACTATAGTATGATTCACACCAATAATATTATGTAGGGGTTATGAATCCTCTGTATTAGTTTGATATGATTCTAGTTATGTATGTGCCTAATAGGTATAATGAACACCTGAAGTGTCACCTATCTCATTAGTTATATGCTTTGGAAATGGATATAAAAATATTTTTAATGCCTTAGCTTCCATTTGTTGAACTTTAGGTGCATCTATGGGTATTCCCACATTTATGATGTTGGCTTCTATTAAATCATGTATCTTATGTTTCAAGCTAATGCATCAATTTGTAGTATGGTCTGATGCCCTATGATAGTCACAGAATGTATTAGAATCATAGTTCATTAGAAGGGGCTATGTCAAATCAGCGTCTTTGATGTGAGGGAGAGATATGACATTACATTCGAGGATATACTATAAAACATGTGCTATAAATTATAAAATGTTTGTGACAAATCTTTGTGGAGGAGTTAATAAAACTAGGAAAGGAGGTGGCTCTAAAACTACATTAATTGTGGCCTTTTGATCACTCTTATTTTCAATGGCCCTTAATTTGTACAAAGTCTTATTAAAATTATTAGCAGTTGATTATAATCAACTTTTATATTTTAGTTTTCCAATAGAGATAAGTTTGACTTCCCTTTATTTCACTATATGGCATAGATCTATAAATGTTGGAAACTTTTTGAATAAGATAACTTCATGAAATCCTGGTAATAAACTATGGGGTAGTCATCTTTTCCAATATATTTTTATATCATAAGACATATTCTACAATAGGCTCATTGGATGTTTTTTTAAGTTGTTCCACTTGAACATATAAGATATTATCACTAATGTTAATTTATAAGTGTGCTAAAAACATATTTTCCAATGGATTAAATGATGTGATACACTTATATGTAAGATCATAGAACCACTATAAATCATAGTTCCTTAGACTACATGGGAAAACCATAGTAGGGAGTTAATCATTGGACACGTAGTCCAAACATGATACATAGAAATCTCATAGATGGTTATCTAGGTTACCCTTACCATCATACAAATTAATCTTAGTTTTTAAAATTTTGGATGGTAAGGTAGTTTATGATATGTGTTGTGCTAAAGGTGTATGTAATATAGCATGATAATCTAAGGCAAGTGATGGCCTATTAGCAGCCTTATCAAGATGTAACACTTTAGCATGTAAATAAAAATTTTCATGCATAAGGGATTATACCTCTAAAGAGGAAGAGCTAAACATAGGAGGTGTTTCTATTATTAAAGGTTATCAAGTTAAAATAGGTTATTGTACAAGCTGAGTTGACCCCAAAATAGGTGTAACAATATTGTTATTTGGGGAAGTAGAAGATTGACCATTATTAGATTTTTGAAGTTCTTGGATAATATTGATGTATATTTTGAAACTTTTAAGAAATTTAATTTATTAAAGATTGAAAGAATGAAATAATAATACTAATATGAGATTTTGGAACTAATATATGATCATACAAAATAAAAGGATACAAATCATAAGAGCATATAAGGTTAGGGTTTTAATAGTATTCGAAATAAGTTAGTGTTGGAAATATTGTCATTGATGTCAAAGGTTTAGCATTATTGGTGATAAAGGCCCCATTGCATTTAATATTGTTTATCTTGGCTAATGTGAGTTAATATTTATTTAATATTAATAAATATATTTTTGGTTGCATATGAGACAAAAGAAGGGCCCATGGAGAAGTCAAAGAGCCATGGGATAAAGACAAAAGAAGGATGGGATGCATTTTCCCATGAAGAGTCATCTTGGTGAATACCAAGAGTCATCAAGTGAAGAAAAAAGAGTAAGGGCACAATTTCTCATGAAGGGACACTTTGAGGAATATGAAAAGTCACCAAAGATAAGGACAAAAGTGGGAAGGACGTTTTTGGTCATGAAGGGTCACCACATGACTTTTCAAAGGCTTGAATATGAAGGATCATCTAAGATTGGAGCCATTTTCCATGAGGATTGAAGGGTCACAAAGGGGGAAGGCCAAAGATCATTTGGAAAGCTATAAATAAAGGCTTGAGTAGCCATTTGTAATGTGGAAGTGTGAGGTTGATTTGATATTGTATTATCTAGCTTAGAAGAGTAATTATGAGAGTTGAATATGATTTGTATTTGTTATATCTAGCTTAGAAGAGCAAAGGTGAGAGAGAGGAAAGAGATGTTATATTGAACTATCATTTGTTGATATAGAAACAATGAGAGATAGGTGTGTGGTATACACAAAGTGGTTGATGCTCATGTGAGTTGGTGCTCACGAATGATAGTTGGGTTGGTGCTCAGGAAAGGGGTATGGTGCTCCTGTGGGTTGGTGCTCATGAATAGTAGTTGGGGTGGTTCTCAGCAAAGGGTATGGTGCTCCTACAAGTTTGGCTTACGAATATTGTTTGGGCTTGTGCTATTCATATACTTGAGATTGTTCTCCGTGGTTTTTCCCACATTGGGTTTCCACGTTATATCTAGTGTCTCTCTCTTTCTTGTGTGATGTTTATTATTCAATTTTTATTTCATATCTTTAATTTTTGATTAAGGAAAAGTTTTATAAGATATATATACTGATTCACCCCCCCTCAGTATATTTTGTGCTTAACAATTGGTATTAGAGCAGGTTCCTTTTTGAAAAGTTTTATAGCTTGAAGGTAGATCAGGAAAGCACAAGATGGCCATACATAAAGGTGCCTCTATAAGCAAAAGAATAGTTGATCAAGAAGAAGAAGAGGATGAAGCTGAAGTGAATATGGAAGGAGAACTCATGTGTCCCTTAGAAGAGTTAAAAATTGTTGAAAATAAAAATCGAAGATTAAAGCATCAAATCGAGAAAAATCAAAAAGAGTCAAAGGAGATAATTGAAGATTTGATGGCACAATTAGAAATATCAAGAAAAGAATGTGAAAGTTATGTTACTGAAATTGCCTCTTTAAAAGAAGAGATTGAGAAAATAGTCAATAATAAAATAGTCAATGATTCAAAATTTGAGAATAGCAATAATATGCTGAATAAGATATTAGAAAGCCAAAAGGCAATATCAAATAAGACATGTATCAATTTTGAAAAGAAGAAGAGCTATGTTGAAGCTCTTACAAATAAAGAAACAAGAAGGGAAGGAATGAATAATATAGAGGACAAAGAAGGATGGAAGAAACAAAGCTATAAAAGTCAATTAGGTCAGAGATTCACAAATAGGTCCTATTTTTATGGTTACTATTTTTATTGTAATGGATATGGTCATAAGAAATTAGAATGTCGAAGAAGAGCTAACAATCTCAAAAATAAGGAAAAGGAAGGTCATGTAGAGTCAATCAGAAGCTATAACTCTTTTTCTCCTCTATCAAGCTTTGATGAAGAGACATAATTTCTTACAAGTATAACAACTTCAGACACATAGCTCGGTATTGTAGAAGTGTGTTTGAGTCAGTTAAGAAGGACCAGAGTTTCAAGGCTCCATTCATCAAGAAAAATGTTCAAACATGGTAGAAGAAACAATCTGAAGGTTCTATGTTGGTCTAGACAGCTTTGCATGCAAGAAATAAAGAAAATCCATGGTTTATTAATAGTGGATGTTCAAGGCACATAACAAGAGACAAGATCAAGTTCGTAACCCTGAAGAAGATCAATGGTGGCACAATGAAATTTGGGGACAACACTACTACCAGAATTGTCAAAAAAGGTACACTAAGTTTAGATAATGGTAGAACTAAAACTAAAAATGTTTTATATGTAGAAGGTCTTAAGCATAATATTTTGAGTGTAAGTCAAATGTGTGATCAGGGGAACACACTAAAATTTTATGTAGAAGGTTGTGAAATTAGAAAAAAAGATTCAGATGTATTGATTGCAGATGCTCAAAGAATAGGTAATAACTTATATATGATATCAAAAATCAAAGGTCAAAAATGTTGTTTGAGTCAGATTGAATAAAGTTGGCTATGGCACAAGAGAATGGGACACATAAATTTTGACAATCTTTTCAAAATTTGCAAAAAGCAAGTAGTCAAGAATCTTCCAATGATTACAAAGCCATCTAACACCCTTTATGGACCTTGTCAGCATGGGAAGCAGGCTAGAAGGCAGTTCAAAACAAAAGAGTACTCAACCACTCAGAAGCTAGAGCTTATTCACACTGATTAATGTGGACCTATGAAGACTCAAAGTACTCAAGGTGATAAATATTTCATGTTGCTTATTGACGATTTTTCACGTATGACTTGGATAATGTTTTTAAAGAAAAAATTAGAAGCTTTTAGACAGTTCAAAGCATTCAAAGCATTAGTTGAGAATGAAACTAATCTAAAGATTAAGTGTCTAAGATCAGATCAAGGAGGAGAATTCATGTCAGATCAATTTATTGAATTTTGTGAAGATCATGGAATAAAGAGACATTATTCAGCAACCAGAACTCCACAACAAAATGGAGTAGTTGAATGGAAAAATAGAACTGTTCAAGCGATGGCAAGGACAATGCTAAATGAATCCAAGTTAGAAAATAAATATTGGAGAGAGGTAGTTGGTATAGTAGTTCATATTCATAATAGAGCTTTATTAAGAGTCAACAATGGTAAAACTCCTTATGAGATATGGAAAGACAAACTAACAATAGTTGATTATTTTAGAGTTTTCGGTAGCAAATGCTTCATAAAGAGAACCAATGAAAAACTTGGTAAGTTTGAATCCAGAGCAGATGAAGGTATATTTCTTGGTTATTCTTGCAAAAGTAAATCTTATAAAAGTTATAACAAAAGAACCAAGAAAATTGTTGAAAGTGCAAGTGTTAGGATAAAATAAGATGGAACACAAAAGATCAGTGATCCAGTAGACATTCTTGAAATCATTAAAGAGGAAGGCTTTGAAGAATCAGATGAAGATGAGGAAAAGGATAAAAAGGGCACCAAGACTCCATCCAAATATGTTAAAAAAAATCATAATGAAAGTGACATCATCAAGGATATAAAAGAAGGAATTCACACCAGAAGAATGATGGTAAGTGAATCTGAACAAGTTAATTTCTCTTTGTTATCTAAAATTCAGCCTAGAAATTTTTTAGAAGCCAGACATGATGAGCATTGGGTTAAGGCTATGGATGAAGAATTAAATTAGATAGAAATGAATGATACTTGGGAATTAGTGCCTAGACCAAAAGATCACAATGTGATAGGAACAAAATGGGTTTATAGAAATAAGTTGAAAGAAAATGGAGAAGTAACTAGAAATAAAGCAAGATTAGTATGTAAAGGATATGCTCAGATTGAGGGAATAGATTTTGAAGAAACTTTTGCACTAGTAGCAAGGTTAGAGTCTATTAGAATGTTTCTTGCATATGCAATACTTAAAAATTTCAAAGTATTTCAGATGGATGCCAAATCTGCCTTCCTAAATGGGAATCTTGAAGAAGAGGTCTACATTGAGCAGCCTAAGGGGTTTATTCTCTCGAATATTAATAATCATGTATGAAAATTGAAGAAAGCATTATATGGATTAATATTCATGAAAGCATTATAAGGTGAGCAAGGATGAAGATTCAGCTATTACAGATCAATCTTTGTATAGATCTATGATTGGTAGTCTTTTATATTTGACAGCATCGCAACTAGACATCATGCATGTAGTAGGTATGGTTGCAAGATATCAGTCATCTCTAAGAGATAGTCATGTTTAGTTGGTGAAAAGAATATTTAGATATATCAAAGGACATTGGATTATGGATTATGGTATCCCATATGTAAAGATTTCACTTTAGTTACTTATACAGATTCAGATTGGGTAGGGTGCTTATATGATAGAAAGAGTACAAGTGGAGGAGCTTTCTTCCTTGGTGATACCTTAGTATCATGGCTAAGCAAGAATCATAACTCAATATCACTTTCTATAGATGAAGTAGAATATATTACAACAGTATTGTGTTGTACTCAAGTGCTTTGGATGAAGCAAACTTTGGAAGATATCAAGTGTAAAGTATGATGAACCTATTTCCATTTTTTGTGATAACACAAGTGCTATAAATATTTCAAAAAATATAGTAATGCATTTAAGAACAAAACATATTCCCATTAGATATCACTTCTTGAGAGAGCAGATTGTAGATCAATAGGTTAAGTTGGAATATATTAGTACTACAGAGCAGATTGTAGATATTTTCACAAAGGCACTACCAAAAGACACATTTGAGTATCTGTGAGAGAAGTTGGGAGTAACTTCCTTTACTTCCTACCATTGAGGTTTAGCATCAATTGAGGGGGAGTTAAGTGTTAGCTCTAGGTAGGCCCTTTGCCATTGATGTCAAAGGGGGAGAATAACAGGTATAGGTGTAGAAAATAGGTACAAGGAATAGGTACAAGTTGTTACAGTAAGGGGGAGTTACTATATGTTTTTTAGATGATAGTATGTGTAGGTGATAGGATGTGGCAATTTCAGGATTGAGGTTGCCATAAATGACAAAGGGGGAGATTGTTGGAAATATTGTCATTGATGTCAAAGGTTTAGCATTATTGGTGATAAAGGCCCCATTGTATTTAATATTGTTTATCTTGGCTAATGTGAGTTAATATTTATTTAATACTAACAAATATATTTTTGGTTGCATATGAGACAAAATAAGGGCCCATGGAGAAGTCGAAGAGCCATGGGATAAAGAGAAAAGAAGGATGGGATGCATTTTCCCATGAAGAGTCATCTTGGGGAATACCAAGAGTCACCAAGTGAAGACAAAAGAGTAAGGGCACAATTTCTCATGAAGGGACACTTTGAGGAATATGAAGAGTCACCAAAGATAAGGACAAAAGTGGGAAGGGTGTTTTTGGTCATGAAGGGTCACCACATGAATTTTCAAAGGCTTGAATATGAAGGGTCATCCAAGATTGGTGCCATTTTCCATGAGGATTGAAGGGTCACAAAGGGGGAAGGCCAAAGGTCATTTGGAAAGCTATAAATAAAGGCTTGAGTAGCCATTTGTAATGTGGAAGTGTGAGGTTGATTTGATATTGTATTATCTAGCTTAGAAGAGCAATTGTGAGAGTTGAATATGATTTGTATTTGTTATATGTAGCTTAGAAGAGCAAAGGTGAGAGAAAGGAAAGAGATGTTGTATTGAACTATCATTTATTGATATAACAACATTGAGAGATAAGTGTGTGGTATACACAAAGTGGTTGATGCTCATGTGGGTTGGTGCTCATGAATGATAGCTGGGTTGGTGCTCGGCAAAGGGGTATGGTGCTCCTATGGGTTGGTGCTCACGAATAGTAGATGGGGTGGTGCTCGGCAAAGGGGTATTGTGCTCTTGTGCTCATTCATATACTTGAGATTGTTCTCAGTGGTTTTTCCCACATTGGATATCCACATTATATTTGGTGTCTCTCTCTTTCTTGTGTGATGTTTATTATTCAAGTTTTCTTCCATATCTTGAATGTTTGATTAAAGGAAAGTTTTATAAGATATATATATTGATTCACCCCCCCTCTCAGTATATTCTGTGCTTAATAGTTAGGTTCCTTAAATGATTTAACTTTTTATGGTTATGGAGTTTAATCCCTTGATTTTTAAAGGATCTGAGTATAGTAAATCAAGGTAAAAATATGAAATATATATAGTCACTAATTTATAATAGAATTGAATTTGTTTAACCTTTATAAAAATAGTAGTAAATGATCTAAACAAGTATTAGTAGAAAATTTATTGATATGGGAGATTTTAAGGCTATAGACTGGAATATGATTTGATTTAAGTGTCAGAAATAGGATCTAGGTATCAAAAACCCTTCCTTGATAGTAGCACCTTAATTGGATAGTAGCACCAATGGTGCTAGTGCCTTATTTTGGCATTAGTGTCCTCTATTAAGAACTATTCTAAAATTTTAGGTGTATTTATGTCTAAGTCTACCAAACCTATTCTTATGCACATGATTTTTGGATCCCTATCACTAACCTATTTTGACTAATTTTATATACAAACCCTAAACCTCCATGTTTATAGGGCATCAAGTTGGAAAAATTATAAAAAAGTGATGTTAGTGGGGTAGGCTCAATATCCTCAACACCCCACTATGATGAGATATACCTACATACCAATAGTCTAAGGAGGGATCAAATCTAATGTAATTGCCTGCACCTAAGTGTTAGTGCAAGTGTAAATAAAGGTAGTATGAATGCCAAATTGAGTGTTTGTGAGTAGATCTTGAGACTAAAATTCTAATTATTATGAGTTTGGTATGGATATATATGGTTATATGTAGAAATAAGGTAGAATAGGGATTGATAACCTTGATTTTGCACACATCTTATTCTAAGTTAGTTTGTGTTATTTGCATCTGATTTCCATCTAGTGAATAAAGGGCTAAAAGTCATGTGTATATTATTCTAGTGCTTGTGTTTGTCTTAAAAGAGTTCTAAGATGACCCTAGGTGATTATTATTTTGAAAATATATCCATTGGCAATAAAATTAATGAAAAATACAATAACACCAAAAATGGGACACTAGCACCATTAGCATTACTCTCCAAATTATTGTACTAGTGTCCAAGTAGCAGACCCTGAGGCACTAGGGACTAAGATGTTAAATTGAGTGTTTGAGAAATTTTAAGGGATGTTTAGGGATGTGTGTAGCCTACATGAAGGATAGATAAGTGTCTAAATAGGCCCTAAAATAGGTTTAGGGATAATCTAAGGATATGTGGTCTCAAACAACACTCTTAGCACCCAAGTGTCATTTTTAGATGATTACAAAAACATGTACCTTGACTTACCTAGGGAGAGAAGGATAAAGATCTTACATGCATCCATCTACACCTTAATTTGGTTAAATTTTTTGGCATGCCTATAAATAATGGCCATTAGACAATAATTAGTTAATATTTTATCAATTCAATGTGAATATAGTAATTTTGAAAAATATAAATTGAAAAATGAGCATAGGAAAAACTACACCTAAGTATATTATAACCCATGTTTCTACCACTTTGAGAAAAATAATATTCTAATTATAACTTTCTATACAATCCTTAGACATAAATAGGGATCCTCAAGGAGTTTTTACAACCCAATCTACTTATTAATTATAGAAGTAAATAATTGGACCATTTTTAGTGCTCTTAATTCATTTAAATTTTCTCAATATTTTTACCCAATTAATTTTAACAATTTTATTTCACTTTCAAATTTTTTTTGAAAAATATAGATATATGCCCCCACTTTAAGGTGAGGGATTATAAAACCTTCTTCTGTAATGACTCATCTGAATATAAAGTGCTAAAATCATCGTGTGTTATAATAGTAAATGTTCAAATCTTAGAAAATCCTTGAAAAAATCATACAAATACATGTATGTAACATCATTAAAAAAACCATGTAAAAACTTTAATAAATCATATAAATAATATGTAATGATTATAAAATATCATTACGTAAAGCTCAAAGGTATGATACAAAAGTAACAAGTCTAAGTTAAACAACATAGAATGGATAAAATATTGTAAAAATCAATGGTGTGATATAACTCTAGTGAGTATGAGGATATATAAATAGGGAAAACGTATATGCTCCATTCACAGGTGAGTAGATAGACATATAATACATCCATGTGAAATCATATAGATATGATTATTCAAATCTTTCATTTTGTTCACCAAAGGGAGTACCTATGGTGATTTGTTCCTCATGATCACTCATGAGAGTCTCTTGATCAACCATGAATTTAATTTTTTCTTCTTTACTTGCTTCTCTCAAGATGGGTTCCTCCTTGAGAAGGAATGATGTGAAAGTTTGATTGATAGGCTCATGGATTTGAGGTGAAGGATCTAGATTATGAGATGTAGTAGAATGTGAAGGAGTTGGACATGGAGAGTGGGATAAAGGAGAAGGATTATGAATGGGTTTAGAAAATATAACATCACTAGTGAGCTCATATGGAAGTGAATTATTGGGCTAGTCAAGAGAGGTATCATATACATGAGCAGGAGCTACATATTGTCAATGGTAATTTTGTGTATAATCTATGAAAGCATTTGATTTCATATGACAAGACTCATAGGAATGATCTTTAATCTAATATATAGGTGTCTCTTGATAGGTTAATTTGTATCGATTCTTTTAGGGTTATCCAACAACATGTTGTCCATATGGAGAAGAAAATGAAGGACTATAGGACTACCATGGATCATAGGATTGTTGGGGGATAAAATGTGGTTCATAAAAAGGCTGATTTTAAGATTGATACACTTCATGACAAGGTTGATTATAGTCACACCAAGGTTCATTAAGAGATTGCTCATACTAATGGGGAATGGTACAAGCTTAAACGGTTTCACCTATTTGTAGAGTATAAAACTCAAAAACAAAGTCAGCCATGAAACTTCATGAAATCAAGAACACAAAAAAAACCATTTTACCATCAATATTCAAAGGATAACCTGCACTGATTGACCATATGCTACAAATTTTGAGTCATCATTGATGCTTTGATAGATGCCTCCAAAGGCTACTTGTTGAGAGACAACACCAAAAATCTTCCAATCTCTTAGAACAAGAGTCCCATAGGGAGTGCCAAAAATCATGCCAAAAACTATTTTAAATTGGATTTGAACCCTTTGAGGAGATGAAAATTTATCCTCATCCAAGTGGTACAATGGAACCACCTCTAGACTTGTGGGTAGCCTAAGGGATAAGGTGAATCTTTAGATAGGGCTAGTTCCTCTGGTGTTCCACTTTGGATTGCAACTACTACTAAACTTGGGGGGTGAAAAGGGAGAAGTATAAATGAAATAAAACTAATTTAAGGGAGGTGATACACCAAATAACATGATGACATCCAACCATATGCATATTACACTTGAAATCAAAGGACAAACTAAAAATCCACTTCTCCAATCTTCATCTTCTATCATCAATGCTATATTGTGAGGTTATGGATGGATGTACAAAGATAGGAGGACTAGACAAGAGGCATATGAGGGAAATAATTGATATAATAACTCACTTATACCATGAACATATCCTAGAAAACTTCACATGCCCTATAAGAAGAGGATGCAAATAGGTGAAAGAATAGAACAACATGCTAAGGAATCCATAGTTTTCAATAAGAAAGATTCATCATCAAATTGAAAAAAATAAGAATATTCATAGAGGAGATAAAAATCAGTTGTATTATTGATAAAAATGTATACATTTGATTAGGTATTTTCCATGCTCAGGTGGAGCATCCCATATAATGCCAAAATGGCTAGTTCTTATAGAACTTGAGAGAGAAAGAGAAAGAGAAGTCTAAGGATCATAAATACACTTGTCAAGATGATCCAAGGAGATAATTGTGAATGTTGATATATTATGGGATGAAATATGAAACTTATTAAGGTACAAATGTCAATCCAAGTCATAAACCTCATGAAAAGTGTCAAAAAAACTCCCCACTCTGGTGCAAAAAATTTTATTTCGTGATTAGCCCTATTTGAATGCCTTATAACTTATTCATACCATTTATTATTATTGGGATGATTTTTAAGGACATAAATCATGCCTCTCCATTCATTGGTTGTAGGTGTGGTCCTCTATAATCAATTGGAAAGGAGCAATCATCATCTGCTATCTATAAAATTAATCTTCCATGCACCCTGCACACTTAGCCTCAAATTTGGATTTAGTTTCTCATTAAAATACATGGGAGGAAGTTAATAACACCTTTAAATACCATAAATGGCCTTATAATCACCAAGGATAGCTTAAAAATCCATTCACTTAAATTTTTCACACTTTTCTCTACCCTATTTATTAGGCTAGTTTTGACTGGTTGAGTTGAAGCACCTAGTTTGGAGTCTTAAAAGCTATTTCAAGGAATGATAGTGATATGGGGACTTATATTAAGTCTTAATATTTCCATCCATGTGATTTTAATCTCTTTAAACCTCTTACAACCTATAAAACACATAAAATAGTGAGAAAAACCTTATTTTTCCCCATCTATATAAGTTCATATAGACAAAAAAAACATACGAGGGAGCACGAGGGAGTCCTATGTAACCTAAAATAAATATTACGGTCAAATTATTCCATTATATTATTTTTCTAAGATCATCTTCCCAATCAAGTCTTTGCAAGGGTTTTGAAAGGGTTTCTAATCAGAATGACCTCTTAAGGTTGTTTCATAAAAACCTAACATTGGAGTTGAAAAAAAAATTCCAAAAATCAATTTCATAAGACCCCTTATAGCTTCCATAAACTCCTATGGTCTCCATGCAAATCCTCATGGAAGGTGTGAGCATTTGAATGTGACCTATTTGAGCTCATTTCTTCCATTCCTACATGTCTGAGAGAGTTTTGATTTCAAAAATGGATTTTTGTGATTTATTTACTTAAAAATATCTCACACACATCTAATGTGACCCTATAGACATTATCCAATCCATTTTTATGATTAATGACTACTGAAAGTGGAGATGATTCCTCATTTGGGCATTAGGCTTGATCCTTGCCTAGTAGGCTTACCTACAACTCAGAGCCTAAAATGAGTTTTGATGATTTCCCTTGAATATTAAGGTAATTAAAATGTATATTATTATCCCTCAAACATGTTTCAACAAGTTATATTGATCACTCCAAACTAGAAATGAAGATGATCTATTAATTGGCTTCTAGGCCTAAAGATGCATATCATGCATGACTATAACCTTGAGGTTTTTAAGTATCCTATTTGGTATTTTTCATTTATACTTGGTATCCCATGTTTATATTAATGTGTTTCAAATTTTATCACCTTCATAACAACTTATTTTTCTTCTAGTCCACTTTTCTATCCTCATCCCCAAAAATTACCAGTTCCAAGCATGAGGGGAGTCGCGCTCTATTTAAGACAAAATAGAGGTAACTCCATTGTTTATTCAGATATTTTTAGTCATTTTAGAGGATTATCGAAGTGATGGAGACATTTTAAACAAAAAATCAACCTTCAATTAGACCATTTGACCCCCCTAATTACTTCAAAATCTAAGACTGAGCTTTTAATAGGTAGATTATGTAAAGAAAAGGTATATGGACTATATGCCCTAGTTGGAGACCCTAATTTATGCATAATTTTTACATGATAGGGTTTATTAAAACTTATAAAATCATTATGTATGTGTTTAAAATCCATCCATCTTGTTAAACTTTCATTATACCCATGTTCACACCTTGAGTCTCAAAACAAAGTATTCCTCGTGACTGTCTTGTTTCTAAGGAAGATACTTGTAGGTATTTTACAATATTTGAGCTTGGGATAATGTTTTTTGATCACTATATATTATTTTAGGATCATATACACTCATTTGGATCTTATTTATATCACCCTAGTTCATTGATAGCATTTAAACTCACTCCCCAGTCCACTATCTACCCTAGTCACCTTCAACTGACTATATGAGAGCCTTATTAGGGTATTGTAAGATTTTTCATCATGTCTAAAGATTTTTAGGTCCTCCTAGTAAAAATTATGGTATTAAAAAACCTTATTCATCATTATAGCCTCTTTTATCCCTTTTCATGCACCTTTTGTCAAAACGAAGTACCACCTTTCTCTTTTACGCTTATTGTAGGTGTTATTTGACTTATAAGACTTGGGTGTGATGTTTAATAAACTAACCTAATAACCATTTGATAAAAAAAATACATTTTTAAATTTCCACTTCTTCATTTGTCCTAGAGCACTACTTTAGGCCTCAAGAATGGGTCACTAGTAGACTGAGGTACTCTGTCCCTTTAGACTCTACCTATAAGTGGTGTTTATGTGTTTAAGACCTTATAATAGAGTTTTATAACCTTAATTTAAGTTTTAAAAAACATTTTCATGCATTATCTACTTGTCTATCTCATACTTTGAAGTGGATTACTCCTAAGACTAGTCTTAACTAGTCAACTATATCTCTATGTTTCCTCTTCAAGGGATGCTTCTTGTAGGTATGCATTAACACATTTTAACTTTGGTAATGATGTAAAGATACATTACATGGAGTTATGAGAACAATTGATATCTTCTCAAAATTTTATTCACCTTTTAATGCATTTTCATGGGCTAAAACACCATCAAAGTACACTTCATAGGTCACTATATGGTGGTCCTACTATAGGTGCATATATCTCCCTGTGTATAGATTGAGGGTATGCTTGGGGAATAAAAAAACAAAGTACCATAATTTATGATGATATATTAGCATATTGATAGTCCTTTACACTATTTTAATCCTCTAACCATGGAATCCAAGTCTAGTTTGTAAGCTTTGGAGGTAAAATCCATTTTGAGCTCTTTCCTGTGGATCTCACTATCTTAAGTTAGTGCATAAAATGTGATTTTGGGCTCCTAAAAAACCCATCATCCTATAATCCCATACTTATTATATTTTTATAAGTTATTTTCCCTAATATAGGTTATAATATGAACATAATAAGATGCATCAAATCTCACTATAACCTAGTTATAAAGTCTCCACAAAACCCCCAGGTTCTCTATTTTGCTAACTTACAGACAAAAAGGCCTAAAACATAGTCATTGCACCTTGAAAATTTTTATAGAATTTTTAATAAACTTATTAGTCTTAAAATTTTTGTAAATATTTTTTTTATCCTTATATGACCTTAAGAAGGCTCAAATGCTAACTCCAATACTTCAACATGGCCTTTTGACTTTCTACCAAGACCACTTGTAGGTGACTATTGACTGTATATATAGGTAGTGAGTATGAAATCAAGAAAAAATATGGATTAAAGGTATTAAAAAAACTCAAAATCATATTAAAAATTTCAAATACATAGTTTCCATCAAGGAAAACTTTAAACTAGTTCCAAAAATTCTCTTTCAATGTGAAAAATCACTTGCAACCAAGAACTACATGGCAAGCCATGATGTAATGATTGTTTGTGTGACATGTAAGCTTGAAAAACATGAGAAAATCCTTATATAATGAATATTAAGTGTTAATGGGAACCAATAATAGTCTAAAAACATTTGAATTAACTTAGCACAACTTTTTTAAACCATGGAGAAACACAAAGTTCTTGAAAATGGTGAAAACTAGCCACTGCACTCAAAAGAGACTAGTATAAATTTTTTGGGTTATTGGAAAATAAAAACACCACAAAACATGAATAAAATAATGGGGAAAATTTTAGGAATAAGTTAAAATAATCTGGGGGTAACCTTAGCATCTAGATTATACCGAATCTCCTAAATAAGAGCAAAACCCATAGGGTGCATGAAATAGCTAGCATATTTGCACAATCAACTTATTAGAAATGGTTAATAATTAAATTAGATAAATTTTAAAAATAATTATATGAAAATTAAGGTATACAATTTTACTATCATCTCCCAATATCATTTGTCTAGTAACCTCATGAACTATCTGTACCAAGTATAAACTTGCAAGTCACTTTTGCTTGCCTAGAAGGGTGAAAAGAGAAATGAATAATTTTGAGCAAGAAATTTACATAAAAATCATACCAAACATGTAAATGAGAATTGGGGAGCTTAATAGTCACATTTAAACCTTTTCTAATTGGCACACTTCCCAAAGAGGTTGTACAAGTGCCAAACTCTTCTTTTTCTTTAAGAAAACTGACTTTTATTATGATGAACCTATAAATTTTAGTTAAAAATAGTGTATTAAGACTTATTAGGACATATTTAGTGTGACATAACCCTTTTTTACATTTCAAATTTACCAATAAACCCTTAAATATAATTTAATGCACCTTTTTTGACCTCAAAATGACCCAAAATGATAAATGGACATAAAAAATACTTAACCAAGGTGAATATAACATTAATTGACATCAATTAAACTATAATACACCCCATGACACTAATATTACACCCCCTATAGAAATATAAAATCAAATTTTTACTATAGATTCCCCAAATTGACTGAAAATTCAAATTTGGTTAACAAATTGGTGACTCATAGGGATAGTATACCTGCTATACTAACTAGACCGGTAGCCTTATCAATCCATTGAGATTAGGAGTCATATAGAGTATAAGTAAAATAAGGTGAAATTTGACCATTGACTTTTATCTTGACCAAGATGAGCTAATTAACGACTACCTCAACACACAAAGCAAAAACACACACAATAAAGAGAGAAAATACACACATGCTCAAAGAACTTAAGAGAGATAGAAATAACAAATTATGTACAACTAATAATCAATCATACCTCCATCCTAAATCAAAGGGAAAGTTTTAATCATCACCTTCTTCATGAGATGGAACATGGTATAAATCATGTTACTCTTTAGATTGAATAGCTATAGGATCAGACCTATTTGTTGGTACTTCAATGGCCATGCTCTCAATTAAACCACCTTAAAATAGGTTTGTAATGTGAATTTATTCCTTTTTCATCCAAACATCTTCAACCTTGTTATGTGGATCCTTAATTTCAATTTCAGATTATTATTTAATAATACAAACCTTCTTGTCCTCCATAGTGTTTTTAAAAAGATTGAGCTTCCTCTCAGTTGCAAGTTATTCTAGCTCATCAAGGAGCTTTACAAATTCTATCCAATCTTGATCATTATCCTCCATGTAAGATTACTTATTCACCTTGTCATAAACTTAACCCTAAACTTGGAAAATATCTTCTAGATCTTGAAATAGATCCATTTATAGTTTCCAATCATCCTTGTCAACAACTTCTTGTATACAAGCATCACCGAGTGACTTCATGATAGTAGGTTCTTGACCAACAAAAGGAGCTTCCTCTTTATGTTTGGTTGAACACTCAATATCAAGGTTAGACTCATCAACAAGATTATCATCAGGTTTTCAATATTTTAGAGAAAGAGAATATTCACACAACCCATCAAATTCCTTACAAATGACATTAAACTTATGCCATAAATCTTCTCCTTAATGGATGCCATCATCAAGAACTATTTCCTCTATCTTAGTCTCATGAAGCTTTCCTAGGACTATCACTTATTAAGGGATGACTTGACTTTCATTATTGATAGTAAATTCCACTTCATGTTTGAGATGATCATATACAACATTTCAATAAATTGTAGAGTCTTCTTCAAGGACTTTAAGATCCTCCATCTCTTTCTCTTTCATGGTAAAGCCAAGACTAGACATCTTGAAATCATGTGACTTAGCTCAATGAGGCTACCAAGGAAGTAGGTTTTCTTCAAGAAAGAGTTATCTTTCTTTATCAACCAACTAATCCTCCTTAGGTTCCCATACCATAGGTCCATGAAGGTAAAGAGTGGCAGGATGAAGACAAGATGAACTAGTTGGTGGAGGTGGCACATAAAACTCAAAGTTAGATTGAGGGTGAAGTGTAGGGGGTTCTTCATAAACACACATCCCTTCAAATATAGAGACATCAACTAGTGGAATGTCCTTTTTTTCACCAAATGGAGTCTCTATGGTTATTTATTCCTCATTATCACTCATGAGAGTCTCTTTATCAACCATGAATTGAATTCTTTCTTCTTTACTTGCTTTTCTCAAGATGGGTTCCTCTTTGAGAAGGAATGATGTGAATGGTTGATGGATAGACTCATGGATTTAAGGTGAAATAGCTAGAGTATGAGATGTAGTGGAAGGGGATGTAGCTAGATATGGAGTGTGGGATGAAGTAGAAGGCTTATTAATGGGTTTGGAAAAGAGAAAAGAATTAGTGAGCTCATATGGAAGTGAATTCTTGGGATTATTAGGAGTAACATCTACATGAGTAGAAGATACATCTTTCCAATGGTAATTTTGTGTATAATCCATGAAATCATTTAGTTTCATATGAAAAGACTCATAATAATGCTCTTAAAGCTGATATACAAGTATCTCTTGATAGGTTCCTTGGTATTTATTCTCATAGGGTTGTCCAATAACATGGTGTCCATATGGAGAAGAAAATGAAGGACTATAAAACTGTCATAGATCATAAGACTATTATGGGATAAAATGTGGTTCATAGAAGGGCTGATTATAGAATTGATACACTTCATGACAAGGCTAATTATAGTCACACCAAGGTTCATTTATAACTTATTCATATTGATGGGGAATGATACAAGCTTCGAAGGTTTCACCAACTTGTAGAGAACAAAACTCAAAACCAAAGTCAGCCATGAAACTTCATGAAAGAAAGAACACAAAAAAACATGTTACCATCAATATTCAAAGGATAACCTAGGTTGCTAAACCAGCTGATATAACTCTAGAGTCACCATTAATGATTTTATAGATGCCTTCAAAGGTTGCTTATTGAGAGACAACACCAAAAATCTCCCAACCTCTTGGAACAAGAGTCCCACAGGGTGTGCCAAAAACTATTAGCACTTATATTTACACCCTTTGAGGAGATGAAAATATATTCTTATCAAAGTGGCACAATGGAATCAAATTTATACTTATGGGTAGCCTAAAGGATGAGGTTAATCTCTAGATAGGGCTAGCTCCCTTGATGTACCGCTTTAGATTACAATTAATAATAAACTTATGGGGTGAAAAAAGAGAAGGATAAATAAAATCAAACTAATATAAGGGAGGTGTTACACCAAATAACATGATGACTTCCAACCATATGCATATTACACTTGAAATCAAAGGACAAACTAAAAATCCACTTCTCCAATCTTCATCTTCTCACATCAATGCTACATTGTGAGGTTATGGATGAATGTGCAAAGCAATGAGGATTATAAAAGAGGCCTACGAGGGCACTAGTGGATATACTAACTCACTTATACCATGAACACCTCCTAGAACACTTCACATGCTTTATAAGAAGAGGCTACAAATAGGTGAAATAATGGAACAACATACTAAGGAATCCATAATTTTCACTAAGCAAGATTCATCATCTAATTGAACACACTAAGAAAAGTGATAGAGAAGGTAAAATTCAGTTGCCTTATTGATCAAAAGGTATACATTTGAGTATGTATTCACCATACTTATGTGTAACATCCCATAAAATGCCAAAATGGCTAGTTCTTATAAAACTTGAGAGAGAGAGAGAGAGAGAGAGAGAGAGAGAGAGAGAGAGAGAGAGAGAGAGAGAGAGAGAGAGAGAGAGAGAGAGAGAGAGAGAGAGAGAGAGAGAGAGAGAGAGAGAGAGAAAGAGAGAGAGAGAGAGAGAGAGAGAGAGAAGTCCAAGGGTTAAAAAGACACTTTTAAAGTTGATATAATGAGTTACTTGTGCATTTGGAGAGGGTATGGGATGAACCACACAAGGTATAAAGGTACAAATATCAATCCAAGTCATAAACCTCATGAAAAGTGGAAAGAAACTCCCCATTCTAGTTCAAATAAAATACTTACATGATTAGCCATATTTTAATTCCTTATAACTAATTAGGACTAGGTATGATTATTTTTATGAAGTGTAAGGACATCATATACTCTTATTTAGGCATTAGTTGTAGGGTTGTTCCTTTAAAATTAATTGGAAAGGAGTAAGCATCATCTACTATCCAAAAAACTACTCTTCTATGAACCCTACACACTTGGACTCAAATTTTGATTCATTTTCTCATTAAAATATGTGAGAGGAATTTAATTACACCCTTAAATACCCTACATGGCCTTATAATCACCAAGGACACCTTAAAAATCCATTCACTTAAAGTTTTCACACTTCTCCCTAGCTTATCTATTAGGCTAGTTTTGATTGGTTGAGTTGAAGCACCTATATTGGACACTTAAAAAAAAATTCAAGGCCTTATAGTGATATAGGTAGTTATATTAAGTCTTAATATTACCATCCATGTGCTTTGAATCTCTTTAAACTTTATACAACCTAAAAAACACATAAAATAGTGATAAAAACCTTGTTTTTCCCCCATCTATATAAGTTCATATAGAAAAAAAGCATGTGAGGGATCCTAATGGAGTCATATACAACCTAAAATCACTATTATTGACAAACTATTCCATTAGATTATCTCTCCAAGCTCATCTCCCCAATCGGGTCTTTGTAAGGGTTTTGGAAGGGTTTCTGACCAGTTTGACCTATTGTCTCCAAATATTGCACCATAGAAGAGGGTGTTCAAGCCTCATAAATATTTTTGAAATGTTGTGACATTTCCAATCATGTGTGTGTGCCTATAGGTGTAAATGAGCCTCTAGGTTTGAAGGGATAGCACCCTGAATATGTCTCTATAAAACAACCTCTATTTAAACTAGCCTACTGAGAAGAAAAGGGTTAGAAAACTATAGAAAATTAAAATATATTCCAAGTGTGGTGATATAAAAAAATTATCTTCCAAATTAATTCCACATCCTAGTGCACAATATATTAAAAGGCACAAGCCATTTCTGATCTCTAAAAATCTAACTAAGTATTTCAACATAGAGGTGAGATGTGAAAAATAACACAAGGTAAATGAATCTAAAAGGGCAAGTGTTTACTCATTCCAGAAAAATAATACTCATTAAATATTTTAACACATTCAGACACACATGGTGTGACCTATTAGACCCAATATTCTCACTCAAATGTGAAGGGAGAAGAATACAAGGATGAAAATCATCACATACTATTACTGTGCATCGCTTACACACTCATAACATTCTCTAGAAACTTCAAAGGAAAATACTTATGATAATGTTTAAAGGTAGAGCATGGGAGCATTCTAGGAGGTATTTTTCATACTATTTATGGATTATTTTTTTACTATCTAAGGGGTTGTATATATAGCAAGAAGAAGGATAAAAGGGGAGGACTTTGGTGACAAGGAAAAGAATTTATGTTGTTGGAGGTCTCCCTCTTTAGATATAAGTAATTTTGACAAAGATGATCATTAGGGAACCCTAATTTATCCATGTCACCATTTTTAATTCCCTTGAATTTCCCCCTTTAATATGCTTCTCCAATGGTTGCTCAATAGAATGAGATATTTGAGTAATGGCATCAAAATGGTTGCTAGAAAAGGATCCACCTATATGAAATTTGTCTTCATGGATGACAACTTCTTCTCAACTCATCCAAAGGTGCCATGGCATGTAGGAGAGTTTATTTTATTCTATTTGGTCTTGGAGATGAAAACTACCAAAACCTACATGTATCTCCTTCAGCATCATGCCCTTTTGATTGGCCATCAAAATTGATGCAGATCATTGATTTGCACCATCAATATACTCCTACATGGATGCCTTCTTCATCTACTCTTTGAGAATCCAAATTTCTCTAGCTTACACCATGTGCTAGCTCCTCATTCATCTAATCATGACTCTTGTGCACCATTTATCAGCCATTGGATCAAGCTTATAAGCTAAGTATCTCTAAAAATCTGATTTATACTTGCAGATCCATTCATGTTTTTGAGCTAATTTACTTATAAAGTTCAAAATAAAAACCTTTGATTAAACCCAATTTAAACTTATTATACCCATTCAAGTTTTTTGAACCACTTTACTTATAAGGTTCATAAGCAAAACACTTTGAAAATCTTGATTCGCTCTTTGGTGATCCATTTAGGTTTTCTCAACCACTTTACTTCGGGCCTTCAGAACTCACCTACTTGATAACATCTAGTTCTTTGAGTCTAACAACTTCAGACTCTTGGAATTTCTCTACTTATAAAGTTCATAAGTAGAGCACTTGGAAAATTTTGATTTGCACTAGTAAGAGTTATTTGGGTTCTTGAGCCTCCTTTACTTTAGACTTTCCCATCTCATTTACTCCCAATAGATAGTTTCTTGCCCTTTATTTTGACATCTCCCAACACATCATTCCCTTTAAATCCCAATGGTTATTTTCTTGTTCTAAATTTGACATCCCTTGGTGTGTCATAAGACAATTCCATAATTCCTTCAAGATTTTTCCAAAGGAGTTTGTTTGGAGGAATTCCTTTAGACTTCTTGTTTGTCTTGGCTTTTAGAAAGTGGCCCTTCAAAAAATTTTGAAGGGAACTTGGATAAAGAAAGTGACCTTCAAATAAAATTTTAAGGGCACTTGGAGAGAGAAAGTGGCCTTTCAATTTTTTTTTAAGGGCACTTGGCTTGTATTTGTCCCGTTGGAATTTTTCCAATGGGCACTTTGGAAGGAAGTAACCCTTCAAAAAAGTTTGAAGGGCACTTAGAGGATGAAGTGTCCCTTCAAAAATTTAATGAAAGGAACTTTGAATAAAAGTGTCCCTTTGGAAAATTCTGAAGGGCAATTGAAGGAGAGAGAAGGCCCTTCAAAAAAGTATGAAGGGCACTTTGAGAAAAGTGACCCTTCAAAAAAAGTCTGTTGTGCACTTTAGAAATGGAAAGTGTCCCTTCAGATTTTTTTGAAGGGCACTTTAGAAAGAGAAATAATCCTTCAAAACAATTCTAAAGGTAAAACATGAAGGAAAGTGATCCTTTGGACTTTTCTAAAGGGTACTTGGAAGAAGAGAAGTGTCCCTTTGGAAAATTTTGAAGGGCACTTTGAAAGAAGGAAGGAGGAAGAAAAGATGTGAAGAATTTCTTTGAGAAATAATTTGAGGAAGGATTCCTTAGGAAGGGGAAAGATGGATAAAATGATTGTACTTAGCCAATTTCTAAAGGTGAAAAAATTGGCTAACATTCTTGGTGATTCCCAGGGGAGGCATGCCTATTATGCCTAAGACTAGTCATCTTAATCCTTCCATTAGGCATGGAGTCATGTATACCGGATACAAAGGGAACTAAACAAGATTTGGCTCAAGAACACATAGCTAGGTGAAGAAACACACAAGGAAAAGATGATCACTAGATAAGAGGAAGGAAAGACAACACTTGTGCAATAATGCACTTAGGGAAAATAATAGACAATAAAATAAAGGAAGCACAAAAATAATGAAATAAAAGAAACACACCTAAACTAATATTTACAAGGACACAAGCAAGGGCTAGTAGCAAGATTTTAAGTGTATCCCATTTACAGGGATGGGAAACTCTTCCTCATTAATCTTGGATAGTTGTAAGGAGTTGTTTTTACTTGCACTTGGTGATGATGTAAGGGCCACTCTAAAAGGTTTCAAATTTTGTATGCCTACCTAGCTTTGCCTTGTCTTTATCCCATTTCAAGACCAAGTCACCCTCTTTGAACACTCTTAAACTTGTCCTTTTATCAAAGGACCTCTTCATGAGCACTTGATGGTGTTCCATAACTTTATGTGCATCATCCCTTTCCTCTTTTAGTTACATTAGTTCAGTCAACCTAACCTCTATTAGAGTGTTTTCAAGTAATTCCAACTACTATGCAAGTTCTAGGGTAGGGAGCTCTTGGGATATAGATAACTAAGCTTCTCTCCCATAAAAAAGTACAAAGGGAGATTTACCAATTTACTTCTTAAGAGTAATCATGTCTACCCATAAAGTTGTTTTCAACTTGCTATGCTAGGATCTTTGATTATGCTCCAACATTCTCTTAATGATTTTGATGAGGTTCTTGTTGGTAGACTCAGCCAATCCATTACCTTGAGGGTAATAATTGGATGAGGTGTTCAAATGAACTCCATTTCGACTTACCTAATCACAATTTTTGACACTTTTAAAAGTAAGTGCATTGTCTGAGATGATGACATAAATAACTCCAATCCTCATAATGATGCCTTCATAGAACTCCAAGATGGCATTTTCATTTGCTTCCTTCAATGCAATATCTTCTACCCACCTTGTGAAGTAGTCATTGGTAGTTAATATCCATTTATGCCTATTACTTGTTGGAGGATTGATCATAACAATGAAGTCAAAGCCACATTATATGAAAAGCTGGTCCACTTGGATAGGGTTCAATATAAGGGCTGCAAGCTTTTTCTTGCCTATAAAGAAGGCACATTAAGGACACACCTTGGCCTAATGTTAAAAGTCCTTAAAAATAATAGGCCAATAGTATCTAGCCCTCATTATCTTTGCAATTTTAGTTCTAGGAGAGAAATGACCCCCATCTACATCATCATGTAACTTCTCCAGCAACATATTAAATTGATCATTGTTAACACATCTTAAAAACACACCATTTATGTCCTTTCTAGAAAGGACACCATCTACAAGGAAGTAAGGGATGGTTTGCAATCTAAAATATCTACTTTGAGACTTATTTAAGCTATTAGGACACTCACCATTTTGATAAAAACTGATGATGTCTTGTGTCTAACTTTGAGCTTGTATTTGATTAGCTAGTTGAGGTTAAAATTGGTTAGCCAAGACTTCCTCCTTTGGCTCTTGGAGGTCTGAAGCTAGATGCTTACACAATCCTCTTCCTCTTACCAAGTTCATCACTTTAATGTCCATGTCATACTCCATCACCTTTGTAATTCATCCAGCTCTCTTCTCATTGAGGTCGTTGCTTAGATGAAACTCCTTGGTGTTGGGATGAGAAACCATGACATTTATCTTATTGTTGTAAACCATATTCTTGAATTTATTTAACCCTCTAATCATTATTAGAGCTTACTTCTCAACAAAAGAATACTTGACCCCATAATCCTCCAACCCTTGGTTGAAGAATGCAATTGGTTGCTCAACCTCTTCATCATTCTTCTAAATAAGCATAGCTAATATCATGTCAAGGTTAGAAAATGTGTAAAGTATGAAATCCTTGGAAAAATTTAGGTTCAAGAGATTAGGATATTCTACAATTTCTCTCTTGATTTCCTCAAAACTATTCCTACCTTCCTTTGTCCAAGTAAAAGCTTGGTTCTTGATCATGGCTATGATAAGATTTACCATAGTTTCAAAGCCTATAATAAACCTATTTACAAATTTTATTTTCCCTAAGAAGCTTTATAGTCCCTTCTTGTTCTGAGGTAAGGACAAGCTTAGGATAGCCTCAATCCTTTTGGGGTTAATAGACAAGCCTTCCTTTGAAATGATATGACCCAAAAGCTTGCCTTCATGGACAATAAAGATGTACTTCTTTGGATTAAGGGATATTCCATACTCCATGCATTTCTTAAACACCTACCTTAGGTGCTCCATGTGATCATCAACATCTTTGGAAAAAAAAATTATATCATTAAGACATATGAGTAAAAACTTATTATTCAAACCTTTGAAATCCATGTCCATCACTCTTTGAAACGTGGCTCTAGTGTTTAATAAACTAAAAGTCATCTTGTTTTAATCAAAGGTTCCCCATTTCATAGTGAAGGTTGTCTTGAATTAATCTTCTTCATTAACCAATATTTGGTTATAGCTTGAATAACCATCAAGAAATGAGAAGCATTGAGAACCTAAAATAACTTGCACAATTTACTCTAGGGAAGGTAGTGTATAATGATCCTTGAGAGACATTCTATTAATATCTCAAAAATCCACACACAGTCTGATTTATCCATTCTTATTATGGACAACTAAAAGACTAACTACCAATGTTGAGTGCTTAAAAGGAAATATAATCCTAGACTCAATCAACTTGGTTAGCTCCTTCTTCATTAGCTCTTCTATCTCAGGATTGATAGGTTTTTGCTTCTACCTAACTGATTTAGCTCTAGGTTTTAGCTCAATGGTGTGATGATCTAGACTTAGATCAAACCATTTCAAATCTTTGTATTCCCAAGAAAAGATATCATGAAACTCTTTTCATATTTAAAAAAAGGCCTTCCTTTCAAACAATGAACAAAGCTTACCAATCTTCATGAGCTTGTCCTTGTACATGATGACTCTCTCATAATTCTCTTTTTTTATGGACATGCTCACTCTTTCCTTCTTATTTTGAACATATTCATTGAAGACACTCTCTAAGGTAATCAACCCCTTAGGTATCTTGTTTGTCTTTAGTTGTATAATTTGTTTTTCATAATGATCATGCAATCTCCTTTGGTTCCTTGAGGAGAAACCTACCTCATTTAACAAGAAGTGTGTAATGTGTCCATCACTTTCAAACACCTACCATGACACTTCATTATCTAGGATAGAGGGTCTCACAACTATTTTGATATGAGATTTATATTTCTCTTTTCCCAAATCAGTAGTTGTATCAAACTATGCACCTATGATAGCCAATCTATCAACATGTTTATTGGAATCCCTTGATATGGGTTGTATGTTGAAGGCATCAAAGTCTTCAAGTAGGTCCCATACCCTATGCTTGTAATATTTAAGAAATGGGTTCTTGGATATATCCTAATTTATTACTTGGTGCATGACCAACTCACTATCTCCATAAACCTTTAAATTCTTAATCCCTATCTTCTTTTCCCATTAGAGGCCATGAACTAGGCCTTCATATTCTAACACATTATAGGTACAATTGAAGTGGAATCTATAAGATGAGTAGTATTGATTCTTTGATGGATAAATAATCATGATGATATCTCTTGCACCCACTTTTCTCCTTGAACCATCAAAAAACATTTCTCACATACCTTCAAGCTCATGATCTTCATTAGTGAGTGAAGGGGTTGGAGCATCCTTTTCATGCATATAGTAAAATCCCAAATCAGTCTCTTCTATGAAGGTATCAGGATCAAGTCCATGTGTATTAGTGATGTATTTATCAAGGAAAAGATTAGAAATACCTTCAAGTGGGGAGGATGTTTCACCATTTATGATAGTTTCTTATTCTTTATTAATTAGACAATTTTGATTTGAATTTGTCTCTATGTATGGCTCACTATAAAATCTTGCTAAGGGTTGAGTCCTTATAGTCACCTTGGTCCCATGTCTTGTTTTGAAATATATAAAATACTAGTAAACAAAAAGGTATCCTCCTATCTTTTCAATGAAGTCCCTTGATAATCAAATAGCAAAATGCACTAGAAGGTCTACCACCACAACGTTCTGAATGATGGGGAAACTTAGGTAGCCATGAAGAAAGACCTTAAAAACTTTGACCAAACACATTTTATTAGTTGGTGTCTCATCTATCTTCAAGACATGTTTGTTATTTGGTTCATATTTCAACCCCAATTTTTCAACTACCACTTTATGCATGACAATGGTACTTGATCCACTATCCACAATGTAATTGTGAACCAACTTATCTCCCATAATGAGTGTGAGGTAAAAAGGTGGAGGCTTTTCAAGTTTGGTGGAGGGTTATAAAATATGATTTGAATAATTAGTAAAGGCCACACCATTTTGATTAGAAACTTGAGGGGATATATGAATATTTGTGAGCTATTTTTGCAACAGCTCTTTTTGACTAGGCATATGCAAGACTTCCCTTAGAGATATACTTATCTTCACATTCTTCAATGAATCAAAAATGTTTATAGGAAAGGTATTTACCTTATCCTACTTTCTTGAAGGTAGTGAGGGAATCTGAACCTACTACACTATGGGCTTGACAACCCCACTTGCATTCTGATTTTGCTAAGGAGAATGATTGGTAGTAGGTGTTATGCTAGAATTCATATCTTTTTGTCTTAGAGATGCATCACTTGGAGTAACATGTACTCCTAAAACATCTCCTAGAGATATATTCTTGGTACTTTTGTTGGATGTAATTGACGTTCTTTGATTCAATAAGTAGTCATCTCTTGCCTAAAATTTTATCATGCCTATACTTTGGCTACTCCCTTCTCCATAAATATCCCTTTGACTAGGATTCACTTATTCTGACATCATGTAGGAAGTGACTTCTTCTTTTGGCACTAAATCTTGGTTGTATCCTCCATTATCATGCATAAGGTGACCTTGAGGTTTCCCTCATTAGTCTAAATTATCCTCTCCTTAGACTAAATTGGCATGTACTAGAACAAAAACCTTTGTGGGAGGAGCAGAATTAGGATTGTAGGCATTAGGTTGCCTATTGAAAGCTTGCTAACCTTGTCCTCTCCCTTGGTAACTATATTAGGGTGGAGCTCTATATCTTTGTTGAGGATAGTATTCTATATTATGAGGAGAACTTGCCTAAAGTTGAGCTTGCTTTAACTGAGCATGTAGTGACCAAATTTACTCATCTTTATCCATAGCTCTATCCATTTTATTTGGGATGTATCTTGGCTTCACATTGGAATTGTAAATTTGAGATATGTTTGGAGATTCAACTAAATTATGAGATAGTAATGGCATGAAAACTCTTAGAGGGAGTCTTCCATCTTGTATCAAGCTATTTTTAGCTTCAATAGCTAACTCATATGAACTTGGCAGAGTAAATCCTCCCTTTGACTACAACATCACTACTATGTTAGTTCCAATACCTTTGAGGTAGGTGGGGAACATAAGGTAGGAGGAGATCTCATGACTAGTGGTAGCCTATGCCATGTCCTTTGAAATCTCTTATTTAAATCTCCCATGGATTCATTACTACCTCTCTTTATCATGTTTACTTGATGGATTAGTGAAGCATATCGCTCTTATTTTCAAATCTTGTTACTAATATATCTCCAAATCCATCCTAACTTTTAATGTAACCCCCTTCTTATTAGATGGTGTAATAGAACCTTCACCATTGAAAATAGGGAGACTCTTGGTAGCATTTGGAGGAATAGGGTCATATGTAGGAAGGTTGATGGGATTTTGGGTGTTAAAAGCTAGGAAAGGTTGATGTCTATCCATTTCTCTTCTTTTTCCCATTTCTCTTCTTTCCCCTTGATCTATTGTCTCTTAATATTCTTAAAATTATTTAACCTCTTCCTCTTCTTCTCCAAAACCTCCTTGTTAAGGATCTCTTAGGGATAGGAGTGGTTTAGGGTGTTATTCTTTAAGAAGAGCTTCGGCTAAAGGGGATTGATTAGAAATCATAGATGACCTAGTGAGGATCATAAAGTATAATATGGAAAAATTGATCTAAAACTAGGGATTCTCACCCTTTTGGAATAACCAAATGTTAGATTAAGGATATTTATATATCCTTAGGCTTGTCAAGACTAGCATTCACCTTGACATGTAAATAACCAGGAACTGGGGTCTCACCAGGCATGCCATAACTATTGTCTCCAAATATTGCACCCTAGAAGAGGGTGTTCAGGCCTCCTCCAAATTTGGGAAATGTTAGGATATTTTTAGGCATGTGGGTATGCCTATAGGTGGAAATGAAGCTCTAGGTTTGAAGGGCTAGCTCCCTAAAAATGTCTCTAAAAAATAACCTCTGTTTAAACCAACCTACTAAGAATAAAAGGGTCAAAAATTGTAGAAAAGTAAAATCTATTCCAAGTGTGGTGATACACCAAAATTATATTCCACATGAATGCCACATCCTAGTGCACAATACAACAAAATACACAAGCCATTTCTGACATCTAAAAATCTAACACAACTATTTCAACATAGAGGTGAGATGTGAAAAATAACATAGGGTAGATGAATCTAAAAGGGAAAGAATTTTCTCATTCCAAAAAAATAATACTCATACAAGATTTTAACACATTCAGACATACACATTATGACCTATTAGACCTAATATTCTCACTTAGATGTGAAGGGAGAAGAATGGAAGGATGAAAATCATCACATACTATTATTGTGCATATTTTACACACTCAAAATGTTATCCAAAAACTTTAAAGGAAAATACTTATGCTAATGTTTAAAGGTAAAGCATGGTGGCATTCTAGTAGGGATTCATCACACTATCTATGGATTATTTTTTTACTAGCTAAGGGGTTGTATATATAATAAGAAGAAAGAGATAAGGGGAGGCCTTTGGTGCCAAGGAAAGGAATTGATTCTATTGGACATATCCATATTTAGCTATAACTAATTTTGCCAAAGATGTTCATTAGGGCACCCTAATTAATCCATGTCACCCTTTTGAATGCCCTTGGCTTGCCCCATTGAAGATGCTTCTCCAATGGTTGCTCAACAAAATGAGATATTTGAGTAGTGGCATCAAAATGGTTACTAGAAAAGGATCCACCTATATGAAATTTGTTTTGATGCCTAATAGCTTCCTCTCAGCTCATCTAGAGGTGCCATGGTATGGAGGAGAGTTGATTTCATTCTATTTGGTCTTGGAGATGAAAACCACCAAAACCCACATGTATCTCCTTTAGCATAATTCCATTTTTATTGGCTATAAAAATTAATGTGGATCATTGACTTACACTATCAATCTACTCTTGCATAGATGTCTACTTCATCTACTCTTTAAGAAGCCAATTTTCTCTAGATTACACCATGTGGTAGTTCCTCATTTATCTGATCATGACTCATGTGCACCATCGATCAGCCATTAGATCAAGATTATAAGCTAAGTAGCTCTAAAAATCTGATTTGCACTTCCAGACCCATTTGGATTTTTTGAGCTACTTTATTTATAAAGTTCATAATAAAAGCCTTTTCTTAAACTTGATTTGAACTTGATAGACCCATTCAAGTTTTTTGATCCACTTTACTTATAGGGTTTATAATAAAATTGCTTTGAAAATCCCAATTTGCTCTTTGGTGACCCATTCGGGTTTTCCAAGCCACTTTACTTTAGGCATTCAAAACTCCCCTACTTGATGACTTCAAGTTCTCTAATTATGAAAAATTTGGACTCTTGACATTACTCTACTTATAAAGTTCATAAGCAGAGCACTTGGAAAATAATGATTTTCACTAGTAAGAGTTATTTAGGTTCTTGAGCCTCCTTTACTTTGAACTTTTCTAGCAACAAGACTTTAGACTTTTTCATCTTGATTACTCCCAATAGCTAGTTACTCACCCTTGATTTTGATGTCCCTTGGCATGCAATTCCCTTTGAATCTCAACATCTATTTTCTTGAATTGAATTTTATGTCCCCTAACATGTCATGGGACAATTCCATAATTCCTTCGAGATTTTCTATTCCTCTAGGCTTTTTTTAAAGGAACTCATTTAAATAATTTGTCTGAAGGAATTCCTTCAAACTTCTTGCTTGTCTTGGCTTTCAGAAAGTGACCCTTCAAATTTTTTTGAAGGGCACTTGGCTAAATAAAGTGACCTTCAAAAATTTTTTGAAGGGCATTTGGAGAGAGAAAGTGGGCCTTCAAAATTTTTCTGAAGGGCACTTGGCTTGGATTTGTCCCTTTGGAATTTTTTTGAAGGGCACTTTGGAAGTGACCCCTTAGAAAAGTCCAAAAGGCACTTGGAGGATGAAGTGTCCATTTTAAATTTTTTTGAAGGGCACTTTGAATAAAAGTGTCCCTTCAAAAAAGTTGGACTGGCACTTGGAGGAGAGAGAAGGCCCTTCAAAAAAATTTAAAGAGAACTTTGGGAAAAGTGACCCTTCTAAAAGTTCTGAAGTGAACTTTGGAAAGGGAAATTGTCCCTTCAAATTTCTCTAAAGGGAACTTTGGAAAGAGAAAGAAGCTTTCAGAATAATTTTGAAGGGCAAACATGAAGGAAATTGACCCTTCAATCTTTTTCAAAGGGCACTTGGAAGAAGAGAAGTGTCCCTTAAAAAACTTCTAAAGCGAACTTTGAAAGAAGGAATGAGGAATAAAATCTTTGAAGAGTTTCTTTGAGAAATTGTTTGAGGAAGGATTCCTTGGGAAGGGGACAGATGGATAAAAAGATTGTACTTAGCCAATTTTTGAGGCTATAGAAATTGGCTAACATGACCTCTTAAGGTTGTTTCATGAAAACTTGACATTGGATTTGAAAATAAATTACACAAATTAAATGCTTAAACCCCTTATAGCTTACATAAACACCTCTGGTCTCCACACAAATCCTCATGGAAGGTGTGATCATTTGAATGTGACCTGTTTGAGTTTGTGTCTTCCATTCCTACATGTTTGAGAGATTTTTGAGTTCAAAAATGGAATTTTGTGATTTATCTACTTAAAAATAGCTCAAACACATCTAATTTGACCCTATATACATGATACAATCCATTTTTATTCTTAATTCTTATGGAAAGTGGAGGTGATTCCTCATTTGGGCATTAGTCTTGATCCTTACCTAGTAGGCTTACCTGCAACTCAGAGCCTAAAATGAGTTTTAGTGATTTACATTGTATATTAAGGGCTTAAAAATGTCTATTAGTATCCCTCAAACATTTTTCAACAAGTTATATTGATCACTCCAAACTAGAAATGAAGATGATCCTTTAATTGGCTTCTAAGCCTAAAGATGCCTATCATGCCTGACTATAACCTTAAGATTTTTAAGTATCCTATTTGGTTTATTTCGTCTATACTTGGTCTCCCATGTTGATATGAATGTTCTTCAACTTTTATCACCTTATTTATAGCTTCTTTTTCTTCTCGTCCACTTTTCTATCCTCATCCTTTAAAACTACCAATTCCAAGCATGAGTGGAGCTACCCTTTATCTGAAACAAAATAGAGAGAAATCCCTTGTTTCTTTAAATAGTGTTATTAATTATACAATCTTCTCCAAGTGATAAAAACATTTTACACAAAAAATCAGCCTCCAATTAGATCATTTGACCCCCTAATTGCTTCAAAATCCAAGATTGAGCTTTTCATAGGTAGATTATGTGTAAAAAGGTATATGGACTATATGCTCTAGTTGGAGACCCTCATTTATTCATAATTTTCACATGATATGGTCTTTTAACACTTATAAAATCATTATGTATGTGTTTCAAATCCATCCATCTTTTTAAACTTTCATTATACCACTATTCACACTTTGAGTCTCAAAATAAAGTATTCCTCATGACTGTGTCCTATTTCTAAGGAAGATACATGTAGGTATTTTACATGAGTTTAGTTTGGGATAATTTTTTTTTATCACTTTATATTTATTTATGATCATATACACTAATTTGGTTCTTGTTTTTATGACCCTAGCGCATTGGTAACACTCAAACTCACTCCTTAGTCTACTGTCTACCAAGTCACCTTCAATTAATTGTGTGAGAGCCTTCTTAGGGTATTGTAGGATTTTTAATCATGGAGGTCATCCTATTCAAAATTAATGTATTCAAAAAATTTATTCATCATTCTATCCTCTTTTATCCTTTTTCATGCACCTTTTGTCAAAACTAAGTACTCCACTATCCTCTAACTAAGACACCTTGCTCTTTCACCCCTACTATAGGTGTTATTTGCCTTCTGAGACTTGGGTGTGATGTTTAAAAAACTAACCTAATCCCCATTTGATTAAAAAATACATGTTTTAATTTTCACTTCTTCATTTGTCCTAGAGCACTACTTTAGGCTTCAAGAATGGGTCACTAGTAGACTGAGGTACTCTACCCCTTTAAAATTTGCCTATAGGTGATGTTTATGTGTTTAAGACATTTAAATAGAGTGTTATAACCTTCATTTAAGTTTTAAAAAACATTTTCATCCATGATCTACTTGTCTATCTCATACTTTTATGTGGATTGCTCCTAAGACCAGTCTTAAGCAGTCAACTGTATCTCTGTGTTTCATCTTTAAGGGATGCTTTTTATAGGTATGCACTAACACATTTGAACTTTGGTCATGATGTAAATAGACATTACATGGATTTATGAAAACCATTGATATATTATCAACACTATATTCACATTGTAATGCATTTTCATGGGCTAAAACACCATCAAAGTACACTTCATGGGTCACTGTCTAATAGTCCTATTGTAGGTTCTTATATCTCCCTTTGTATGGAATGAGGGTATGCTTGGGGAGTCAAAACACAAATTAACATCCTTTATGATGATATCTTAGCCTATGTATAGTTCTTTCCACTATTTTAATCATCTAACCATGGAAGCCAAGTCTAGTTTGTAACCATTGGAGCTAAAATCCATTTTGAGCTCTTTCCTATAGATTTCACTATCTTAATTTAGTGCATAAAATTTGATTTTTGGCTCCTCAAAAACCTATCCTCCTCTAATCCTATACCTCTTAGACTTTTCTAAGTTATTTTCCCTAATATAGGTTTAATATGAACACAATCAGATGCATTAAATCTCATTATAATCTTGTTATAAAGTATCCACAAAACCCCTATGTTCTTTGTTTTGATTAAGGACAAAAAAGGCCTAAAACATAGTCATTACACCTTGAACATGGTTCTAAACTTTTTGATCAACCTATCAGTATTAAAAGGTTTTTCAAGATTTTGTTAACCTTTTATGACCTTAAGAAGGCTCAAATTCTCACTCCAATACTTTGATGTGGCCTGTTGACTTTCTACCAAGACCACCTGTAGGTGGTTATTGATTGTATATATGGGTAGTGAGTATGAAATAAAGCAAAATGTGGATGAAAGCTCTTAAAAATAATTCAAACTAAAAGACCAACTTTAAAATACACATATTCCACCAAGGAAAACTTGAAAATAGTTCCAAAACTTCTTTTAAGGGGAACCAATAACACTCTAAAAACATTTGAATGAAATTAACATAACTTTTTGAACCATGGAGAAACACAAAGTTCCTAAAAATGGTGAAAACTACCCATTGCACTCAAAAGAGAATAGTCTACAAATTTGAGGTTATTAGCTCATCTAAACACCACAAAACATGAAACTAATCATGGGGACCATTGGAGGAATAATTATAAATCATCTAGGAGCAACCTCAACACCTAGATTATATGGAATCTCCCAAATAAGAGCAAAACCCATAGGGCACATGAAATAACTGGCAGATTTGCACATTCAACTTGTTAGAAATGGATCATAAATAACAATTGATAAAATTTCAAAATAATTATATTAAAATTAATTTACCTAAGTGTAATATAATCTCCCAAGATAATTTGTCCTAAAACCTCATGAGTTGTCCGTACCAAGTACAAACCTGCAAGTCACTTTTACTTGCCAATAAGGGTGACAAGAGAGATGAATGTTTTTAATAAATAGGTGTTGCTTAAAAATAATAAAAAGCATGTAAATAAGCATGTGGGAGCTTAATATTCACATTTAAACCTTTCCCAAGTGGCACACTTCCCAAAGAGGTCATTATACTGCTAAACTCTTCCTTTTCTTTAAGAAAATTGACTTTTCTTCTGATGAACCTATAAATTTTAGTTAACAATAGTGGATTAATACTTATTATGACATATGTCACTTTAAATCACCCATTTTTACCTTCAAATATCCTAATAAACCCATATAAATCATTAAATGCACCTTTTTTAACCTCAAAATGACCTAAAATGATAAATGGACATAAAAACTAATTAACCAAGGCCAATACAACATTAATTGACATAAATTGAACTATAATATACCCCATGACACTCATTTTACACCCAATATGGATGTATTAAATCAAATATTTACTATAGGTTCCCCAATTTGACAAAAAAGTCAAATTTGGTCAACAAAAATGATGTAAGGGTATGATGTTCATCATATTATTCAAGGGTTTCCATTCTAGTATAACTAGAGGTATGCCCATGAACCAAGTTCATATTTAATAATAAAGGCTCCTTACTAAATTATTTTTGATTTTTATTTATGATCTTTATCCACATTTTTATTCTTTTGATTTTATTTTAGTACCAAATCGCCAATGTGGAATTATCTTGTTTTAATATTTTTATTGTACGTTTTCTTTAAGTTTTTATTATATAATATTAATTTTTAAAGAGCATGTATGCATAATCCATCAAGAATTTCTAATTGATTTAATCATTTTAATCTTTAATCCCATCATTTGTAACATATTTAAGGGATGCATGTAAAACATGAATTCTAGCCCAATGGAAATAAATGCTTCCTTACCATACACCAAAGAATGAGGGGTTTCCTCATGGCCACCCTAACACTCTTTTTATAAGTCAATAAGGCATAGATAATCTGATAGTTCTACTATTCAACATGGTTTTCAATATTCTTATTGAAGGTATATATATATATATATATATATATATATATATATATATATATATATATATATATATACACCAAAGAATGAGGGGTTTCCTCATGGCCACCCTAACACTCTTTTTATAAGTCAATAAGGCATAGATAATCTGATAGTTCTACTATTCAACATGGTTTTCAATATTCTTATTGAAGGTATATATATATATATATATATATATATATATATATATATATATATATATATATATATATATATATAAAAAATTTGAAGCTTTAACTTGACCATTTTCCTAGAGGTAATAATGAGTATAAAATGTATGTATAATTTTATATTTAACAAAAAAATTAATTATTATATTATTTTTGAATGATGAACCATTTTCCATAACAATTATATATTATATGATCAATCTAAAAATTATGTGTCATTATAAATATACAAATTCCATCACCCATGGTATATTCTAAAGGATTGGGCTTAATCCATTTGGTAAAATAATCAGTAGTTGTAATAATAAGATTATGACCTTCTAATGATGTTGGATATAATTTCACACTAGATAAAAACACTAATGATAAAATGGCCAAGGTGACACAAAGGGTTTTAATTATTGATATGGTGTGTGTATTAAATTATTATGTCACTAGCATTGCTCACAAATGTTTGCATATTATTGACACTTTTGTTCCACAAAAGGCCACCACTAACCCATTCATAATAACCTATATGACATTTTTATATGCTAAAATGGCCACCAATTTTTTTCGAAGGATAAAACAACAACCTACTCTCTCCCTCACAACCTTGAAGTGAATTCCCCTCAGTCTTTTATGGATAGTCTTCCTGAAGAAATGTTTCTCCATAAACACATGCTCAATTGTGATCTTCAAGACTTGGAAATTTTAAATAAGGAAAAGTGTGGTACAAATTCAGACCAATAAATCTCACTCACTATGACACCCCTTGTTAATGAATTAATTTTAGTGTTGAAGAAAAGTATTAAAGACACAAAGGAGGAGATGGTTATATCTAAAGGCATAATCAAAATATTCAAATTAGATCTTGCAGATATCAATACCAACATTATAAATCTCAATAAATTGAGTATTAATATTATGGAGAACTGTGTAAAAGATATGTATCATTTTACGACACCTTGGTCAAGAGGAAAGTTGATATGATGGGAGCTAAGTAGGAAGGTTATAAAAAATGCACAAAAACTAGTAAATCAAACTCTATTTGGAGGAACCATGAGTTGGATATGTTGATTGATGATTTAAAGATAATGAAAAAGGGATGGTGGGTAGATCTAGACATGGATAACAAATTTCCTCCTAAACATTGATCACATTTGTCTTGTGCATATTTTATTGTATTTATGCTTCTATTTTCATTCAAGTTGGTTATGTTCTAGTATGTTGGGTGGTTGTGATCCATTATCTTGTTGTCATCCTTTTGATTTGTCTTATGTTTTATTGGTTGTTGGTTATTCAACATGAGTGGTTGGTTCTACTTTTTTATTTGATTGTTGTCCCTCTTTTATTATATATCATTATGTATTAGGGTTGGGGCCTAATCAAAATCCCCATTTTATTACCTTGTATCAAAAAATAAAACAGATTTGTGTAATATGATCATTGTGTGGTAATACCATTGTGATAATATTATTTTGTAGTATAATTACATAGCAATAACATTGCACTAATATTACACATTAACATTTCATGGAAGTAACATTGCATGGTACTAATAATGTGTACTGGTAACAATTCACAATAATAACATTGCACATATTTTAAGGAATGAATGATCTAGGTATAAAATGAAATAAATATAATCACTCTAAAAATATAAAAGGTAATTTATAGATTATTCATAAATTTTAATGCAAAGATAAAAAATTGCATGAAAAATTAAGAAATTGTTCATTCAAAAATGTTAAGAGAGAATAAAGGGAAAATTCTAGGTTGTATGAACAAAGAATTAAAGGGGAAAATCAACTAAATTTATTAAGTGGTGGTTACTATTTTTTATAATCGAATAAATCATGCAAGTTGAAAAACATCAATCTATGTTTTATTTCCATCCATATTTTTTTAATTAAATAAACATTTAATAAGAGAAATATTATGCATGGAGGTTGCACCCCCATTGATTTTCTATAATATTTTTCGTATAATCAATTTGAAATCATAAGAAATGACAATAAAAGCTATTATTTATTAGAATTAATAGAAGGAAGAATCACATTATCTCATAAATGTTTTGTAATACACTTTTGACTCTCTTTAAAATATGGTGATGTTATGTATGATTTTTTTTAGGGAAGGTTAATTTGAGCTTTCTTGTGGGTAAGACTAATTTTTGCTTTCCTATTATATATATTTTAATTTTGTTAGACCATGCAATTTATAATATATAATAAATATATATATATATATATTTTTGATAAATGCCTCCTATTTTTGGTGAAATTCTTGGAATCTTGCACTATATTTGATTACAATTTAGTGTTACTAGTCCCATCATATTTTAAATTGTGAATATTTATACTAAATTTTAATTTTTTTTGGTTAAGTCCTAATTTATTTATTTTATAAAAAATAATTTTCTACCTTAATGGTTTTTATTTTTTGAGTGACTTTTATGATTAGATCCTAAAATTATATTATATTAGTGTAGTTTCCTTAAAATTTGGTAGATCATTTTTTTTTCATAGATTAGTTTTTTTAATATTTATATATAACTATTGTTAATTTTTTGATCATACATATTTTCATCATCTACAAGGTAATAATCCACAATATCACTAACTCATTCATAATTCATTTACTCTTTTGAGACTCAAATTTAACTCATGCCTTGGGACTGTTAAATTCCACTAGGCCCTAAAAAAGAGGTTATTTATACTCATGATTTTTTCGTGTGTGTCAAATATCACATTAAAAAATTATATTTTAATATTTTTTATTGAGGTTAAAGGTGGAAATTTTTTCTAACTAGGGACCCCAATACCTATAAAGAGTACAATAACAAAAGAGAACAAAAGGACTAACAAAGTATCCAAGAGAAACATAACAAAATAGTCACAAAAATAGATAAAAATTTACCAAAATATAAACCATAAATAACTTAAGTAATAATAAGGACAAAAAGCATCCAAAAAGAAAATAAAAGCCTTCTACATGTCCAAGTTCCCTATGACATCCTCTCAACAACTTTTCATTCATTTAAGGTTTGAATCAATCTGAGAAGCAAACCTTCTATATCTATGTCTTTAGAGCATTAACTGCATTGAATGTGTTCTCTGTTACCCTTAGCATAGGTCCTCATATCAAAAAAATTTACCATGTGAGATCTTAAATTCAATACATTCTAAATTACTTCATGCATGAAATACTTACTGCAATTAACCAAATAGCTGATGTTGTTTTTAAGTTTGTCATTTTCATATTATAAGACACCAACCCTATCTTTGAGCCATTTAATTTGAATATTATGGTCATCATCAATATATTTATGTGTCAATATATCATTATTTTGTTGGATAATTTTCACTTTCCCTTTGAGCTCAGACAATTCCCACATAAACTACCTCATTATTAATTTTTGAAAATCTAATTCTTATTCAATTTAATGTGTATTTTGCTCACATTTTAGAGAGTCAACCATGGGATTGAAATTTTCATTTGGATCATGGGATTAGGATTTTTATTCTTATAACTCTTTATATTTATATCAATCCCTCACTTTCATCTTACCATTATCAACTTTATTAGTTGGAGTATTATTTTTCTCTCTTTTAGACATGTTATGGGTTTTGGTCTCCTCTTAATCTCGAGCTAAATCTTCAATCATGATAGATTGTCAAGCTAAGAGCCCTATTTTGACAGTATTTTTAACCTTATGACTAGTAGCTGGAGGATATTTAGCAACACTTCTTAGTTGGGTCTTGATGCATATACCTTGTTATTTTGATGTGTTCCTAGTAGTACTTTGTTCTTTAGCTTTAGAAGGATTGCTTCTTGAATACTTAATCAAAATCTTCTACACTTTCCTACTTCCTCTTTACCTTTGTGGGGTTTGGGAAATTTAGGGGTAATTTTATTCATACCTTTAAAAATATTTATGAATGAGAAAAATTACTCCTTCATGTCTAAAAATCATGTATTTTCCCTTTTTAACCTTTTCAATGGAGGTTTACATAGAAACATAATGTAGAAAGGTAAAATCAAGGGAATAACATGTCTAAATTAATTGAGAAATATAAATAGATACCAATGCATAACATTAAACCTGCCTTATAGTGTGATATATTGCATGAAATGTAAAGCCACATCTCTATATCATCTCATCAAGGATTCATCATCAAAACCATTATGCATCACCTCTAAAGTTTCACTTTCTATAAGACAGCTATTTTTATCCTTATTATAATCCTTGTCCATTATATACACTTTTGTCACCTCCATCTCTAGTCTAGTGATGTGAGCAATCAATTATTTAGAGATGTGAAGCAAGACCCCATTTATTCTCAATGTTCTATTATCCCAAGAATTAGTAAATAATTTTGAGACATGTTTGTAATAACCTTCTATTCTCTACATAAAATTCATTATTCCCCTTATTTGGAAGATATCTCAAACTTTTTCATTGTTTTTTAACCTTCTTTGGCATTTTTTGTTCATTTCTATTAGGGATCACCATGAAGATCATGATGATATTTATATATATCTTCAACCCAAAATAGAGGTCTTTTGGACTCCCCAAATTCAAAATGTTAATACACCTTAAGTTTCATGTTTTATCCCACTCAAAGCCATTATTGATGAGATTCTAATCTTGAAATTTTGTTAAACTACATTATTTTATTCCTAACAAATCTATAAACTTCTCTTTAGGAAATTTTAAAAGGACAAGGGGTGTAAAATTACATAGAAATACAAATAAGCTTTAAAATAAAGTTCTAATGGACTTTATTTTTACAAGTGGAGAATACCCCCACATTATCAACCATTTTGTTTATTATAAATAAGAACTTCCTCATCATTTTTTTGGCAAATATCCAAAGGTAAATCTTCTCTCATAGTCTAGATAATAAAATCATAATAACTACTTCCCCTATTGGTGAAAAAATCAACAACCTTGTTGCCTTCATAGTAGATGTGTTGAATGACCACCTCTTACCTAGATTCTAAATGGATATAGACTCATCCACCACATATTTAATTCTCCAACTCACTATATTTTTCTTGGAATGATAATTTATTATATGTAGTGAGTCTCCCTTAATGATGAGATGTTGAAGACCCAATTATTTAGTCAATTTTAATCCCCAAAGTGTAGAAAGAGCTTCTACCCAATGGTTAATTTTGATCCCCGTATCACTAGCATAAGTAGAAACAAACCTCCCTTGGTGGTATCTCATAATCCATCCTCTTAAGGGCCTTATATTCCCCTTGGATGCCCCATGAAAATTTAGCTTTAGCCATCCAACAGGCATAGATTTTCATTTAGTCATCTTTTATATTTCATCTTTAGGATCAATCTTAACAATGCATAAATAATTGATTTTCCAATTTAAAGTTGATTGTTTTTCAAACATTTATAAGCTTTTACATTTTCCACTCGACATAACTTTAAAATTTTCCACAATAGATAAAAAAATACTTTTAGGCAATGCCATACTTGTGATATTTCTATTCCTAAAAAAATGTTATTTCTTTCACCCCAAATGACATGAAGAAATGTGAGTTCCATATTTTATTTAGAATATCATTTTGTAAATGAAACTCCTAAGACTACCACAAGTTAACCACAAAGCCAGAAAATACCTGAAGGACATTAAATTTTTTGAGGAAGAAGCTCCATACCTCATTATCAAATGGATAATCAACCATTAGATGAAAATATGTTTCATTATAATTTTCACACAAAAGGCACCTATTGATCAACATGAAACCTCTTTTCTTTAAATTATTCATAAACAACACTTTATTCTAAATATCCACCCATAGAAAAAAGTAAACTTTAGGAATAATTAATTTATCCCATAATCTATCCCAGTTCATATCATTTCTTGGAAGATTAGCCACCAAACCATACCCAAATTTAACTTGATATTGTCCATCAACAAATTTTTTCTAAACCAACTGATCTTTATTGATGGTTTTTGGCAGATGATGAATTCTCAAAACATTATTTAGATTATAAAAAAATATAATTATCTTCTTGATCTAAATTATCAATACTCAACCTTTTATAGCTTCTAGTACCATCTATAATCTACCAATAACCTTGAACCTTATTGCCATATTTATTTTGAATGTGACATTGAATGCACTACCATCGTTTTAATAGGATTAGAGGCTAGTGTAAAATCCATGAGTCTTTCTATAATTTAACATGAATACCATTTCCTAGTTACCATTTATAACAAGAGGAAATAACCTCTTTGTTATAATTTATAAAATTCCATAAGTGAGATCCCTGAACAAATTATTTATCTTCAAAAATAGAAATAGGATTTATGCCATCCAAGTATTTGAATATTAAAATATTAGCTAAAGTATAATTATTTTTTAGAAATATCCAAACAAATTTATAGATAAGAGATTTATTAATCCAATTTATCTTTGAATGCTTACCCCTTTTCTTTTGGCCTTGCAAACTTTTTCCCAAGACACTAAATGAATTCTATTTCTCTCTTTCATGCCTACTAATAATTTTTTTTAATTTTATTAAGATTATATTTTATGATCTTAGGTAGATTAAAAAGAGAAATAAAATAGGATATAAGATCTCAAAAACACTTTTGATAAGCAAATGGTTTCCCCCTTGAGAGAGAAGCTTCCCTTTCCATCTAGCTAGCTTTATTTGAAATCTTTCCACTAGAGGGTTTTGATATGCAAGAGGGATATTGCTTCTAAAGAGAGACATGAATAGATAGCAGGAAGATTTTTTTTTGATTTGACATCTTAAGATTTGAGTAATTATAGTTTGCCTCCCCAAAGGTATATTGAAAAATATAACTAAACTTTTATCAAAATTTACTTTTTTATTAGACTATTATTCATACATAATTATAATTTGATTTAAGATTTTATGTTCCTTAATAGACACATCTTCTAGAAGGATGTTATCATCAACAAATTATTGATTGGATACTAGGTCCACATTCCTAGCTGGTTTAAAACCTTTTAGATCTCTAATTATCACTGCATTTGAAATAAATCTTCTCAAAATTAATCTATAATGATGAAAATAAAAAGGGAGAATGTATCCCCTTGTCTCACTCCTTTATAAATTTTTAAAAAACCTTATGGCACACCATTTACAAGAATTGAAGACATACAAGCAGAGATGCAAGACCTTATAATTTTCCTAGACTTATCTTGAAAACCAAATTGCCTCATGACTCTATAAAAAAATCTCAAGTTTAATCTATCATAATACTTATCCATTTATAATTTTATAACCATTCCAACACTTTGGATTTTATCCATTAAGTGTACATATTCATGGACAATAATGATCTTGTCTTGGATTTGTCTATCCAAGATAAAACCTCTTTAATGAGCCTCAATAATAACTTCCATAATTGGTTGTAGTATTAAAGATAATAAATTATTAATTATTTTATAAATAAAATTATATAAATTAATTGGGTGGAAGTTAGAAAAAATAACAACTCCTTCCTTCTTAGGAATCAAAACAAGAAAAGTGTGATTAAATTATTTTAACATCTGATTAGATTCAACAAATTCATTAACCACATTCATCATATCATCTCCAATTATATCCTATAACTTATAAAAAAGGCTATTTTAAATCCATCAAGAATTGGAGATTTTTCAGGATTCATTTTGGAAATAAAAATTTAAGATCTTCATTAGATGTAGCTACAATAAGAGCTAAATTATCCTCCTAGGTTACCAACTCTAGAATAACATATAGAAATTCTTGTTTAAATCTAATATTTCTTTTGAAAAAAATCTTAAACACTTTTTTGAAAAAAATTACACTCTCCTAATTAATGAGATATTTATCAGAAGTGATTTTTCCTTCTTTATATGTTATTTCCTTGATTGAATTATGAGATTTATGTTTCAAATTAGACATATGAAAAAAATGAGTGTTATTTTGTCCCTCTTTGAGCCAGATATTTATTTATTTTTGTCTCCATAGACTCTCCTCTCTTGTATCAAATGTGAGATACTCATAAAGTAACTATTTTTATTTATTTTGAGTGTTTATACCATACCCATTACTTTCTATTTTAGACTTAAGCATTAAATATTTAGTTTTTAGAGATTATTTTTGAATAATAAAATTTCCAAATACCTATTTATTTCATTGTGTGATTTTGATCTTGAAATTCTTTATTTATTTAACCAACTAGTACATGGTCATACCATTCACAATTGGATACCACCATTCCATCACTCTATCATGTATCTCCAGATGGGTGAACCACATATGCTCCATTATAAATGGATATCTATCCTCTTTAGAATATTTTTCCATTATATTCAATTCCAAGGGGTTATGATGCAACCCTACATGAGGTAGAGACATTAAAATGAAATATTTGTTTGCCAACCAATTCATAGAAATGAATATTATATCAAGCCTACATTATATTAAATTTTCTCCCAACCTCCTATTATTCGAAGTGAATTTTAAACCTTTAAGTTCCACATATAAAACACTAATATATACAATGAAGGAAGAAAAATCCTCCATACTATCTAAAAAAAACTTGATTCCCTCCTTTATCTACTAGATAAAGGGGAGAGTTAAAATCTCCATCCATAATCCAAGAAAAATCCTTGCAAGTATTTATAAAATATCTTAAATCATTCCATACTTTTCTACAAGAATAAACTAAGTTTGATGCATAAATGTTATGTAAAATCCATTGCCTACCATCTAATGGATGAATGAAAATAACTACCAAGTTATTATAGGATTTGAAGAAAGGCTCCCTAACCATTTTATTGTTGTCATAGATTGTAATAAGACCCCCTGAATCTCATGCTGAACTAGAATAAGAAAATCTAGCATCCTTTCAATATGCATTTTTATGGTTCTCAAAGAAAACTTCATCAATTTTAGATTCTTTAATTACCAAAATAATAGGATTGTGACTTATTCTAAAATATCTAAACACTTTTTGTTTAGATTAAATATGCATTCCTCTAATATTTTAAGGATAAATTAGAATAATTAACTAAAAGGTAAAGGGTTACCTCCTTTGAAAGGAAGATTGGGTTGAAGTCCATGTATAATTTCCACATCTATAATATTCTAAAAACTTATCTTTGGATGATTTCCTAATTTTAGGAGGCATTAGGATAGTAGTTATTTTGTTCCATATCATGGTAGTGATAGATAATGGTAACTTGGTTTTGATGTTATGTTTGGGAGTTGAAGGGATATCTTGGGAATCTACCTCTCACACTTGGTAATCCTTTGGGGAGGAAACAACTGTTCAATTTATAACTTCTTTTATTTTTTTTTCCTCTAGAAAATTCTTGCTTGATTCATTAACATTTTAAAAGGTTTCTTGGTCCTCTTGAAGCTGTGCTAGGATATCGAACTTATATGGATATTTTTCCAAATCTTGATTTAATAATTCCTCCATCCTATCTTTTATATTTGAGACTATTAAATCTACCTATTGGGTAATAAACACTTGATTAATAATCGATCTATGTAACTAAATTGTTTCTTTTATGTTGACTACATATATATGCTTTTCATTTTTTACTTCAACTTGCTTACATTTTTTTACAAAGAAGAACCAAATTTTCAAACTCTATTTTCTGGTTATATACCCCAAAGGGTTATTAAGAAACACCAATGAAGGAAGTTATTCATTTATAAATGTGTTCACACAAAAATGAGCATGCAAAAATCTAGATTTAGATTTTGTTGTTGGATAAAGGTGATAAAATATACAAAGGTTTTAGCTATATTGATGAAAAGGTCCTCCTCCTAATGTTTAATCAAGAGACTAGGGAGACGCACCCAAATAGGCATTAAGTTGATGTTTTCTATTTTCATATCAAAACCTAGATGCCATTTATTTATAAAAAGCCTTGATCTTCCAAAGAACCAGGGATATCCTACTAAAATACAAGCACAATAATTAGGGTTGTTAATTTTGATCATAAAAAATCCATTCACCATTGGTATAATTTCTAAATACACTTTGGGTTTCCATTTTCCATGGTCCATGATATAAATAGATCAATGTTGGGTTTGAACCCCATAAGTTTTCCCAAAAACACATGTTGCATTCTAGAAGAGGATTAATTAATGAGTGAAGTAGAGACCTTAATATGAATATTCTTACCTTATTTGCTATTCTCAAGTAATTTTTTAGGTTGTATTTCCTTCTTATCATGCACCCCTTTGAGTTTAAATATCTAAGAAGCCTTACCTGAATATGATTTGGGTCCCACTTTGGTAGATATATGGGGCATACTTACAAAATGCATTGTTTCTAAAACCTATCATCATCCTTGTCATCATCCTTATCTCCACATTCCTTGGACCCCTCCCCCTCCCCATCTCTCTTCTCTTTTTTTGAAGCAAAATTCAATTTTTTTCCTCTTGCCTATTCACTATTTTGTTCGTCATTACCCATCCTAAAATTATATTTTAAGTTATATTATATTTAATTTCATGAGTAATTATTAAATTTTAAATTTTTTTAATTTATTAATGTTTTATAATAATCACAAGGTAAAATACCCACTTAGCACACAATTAATATAAATTTTAATACATCTACTAACTCCTACTTTTCCAAAATAGCATGTTCCTCATCTTATTTACTTTACATTGAAACATGGGATGGGGAGGAGGATGGATGGTTAGAGAACATTATCCTTGTCATTTTTATTCCCAACCGTTTCCTCAAAAATACATTTACAAAATTAATATAATATATATATTAACTAAATATCATGTGATGGGAGTGGAGATGGGTAGGTGGATAAAATGATCCTCACATGTTATACAACCCCATTATAAACACATTTACACAATTAATAAAATATATAATATAACTAAATATTATATGAGGTCAGGGGGAATTATTATCACCTTATTTATTTCTCATTAAGGGTATGGGGTATGGGTGTGTGTGTATGTTGGTGGGGGGGGAGGTAGGTAAGTGATATGAGTAGGGACAAGATTGGCATGTAGAATATGGTACTCACCTTATCTATCCCCATCACCCTCCAGTTATAAACAACTATAAAAATTTAATACCATATATAATTTAACTAATTATTTCATGAGGTAAGTCTAATAAGGGAGAAGGTGAAACATATAATCCTTACCTAATTTGTTTCTTATTAAAATGGGGAAGGGGAGGATGGATAAGGGAGTTAGATAACATGCTCATATCCCTATATGTAACCCATTGTAAACATATTTACAAAATTAATATAATATATATCTTCACTAAATTTTATATGAGGGGAGTGTAACTTAGGAAAAAAATGGTGGAGCACATGTTCCTTGCCTTTTCTATTACCCATTGAAGAGAGAGGAGGCGGGGTGGGGGAGAGTGGGGAGAGTGTTAGATGAGGTAAGTGTATCATATTGTCCTCATATTTTTTATTTTAAATTAAAATATGGAGGGGGAGTGGGATAAAACACATGATAATAACCTTTTCCACCTTCATTCCATCTAATGAAGAAACATATTTTCATGATTAATACAATCTATAATTTAAATAAATGTTGTGAGGGGATTGTATTGGGTGAGGGTACATGATGGGAATATTGTTGACATGATCCTCACCTTCTTTATTTATTATTTAAATAGGTGAGGGATGTCATAGGGATGGAAGATAGGAGCATATAATCCTTACCCTCTCTATTGACCCTAATAAACACATTTACATAAATAAAATAAATAATTTAACTAAATATTATGTGATTTGAATTGTGGGATGGAAGGGTGGAGGAAATATTAATCACCATATCTATTTATAATTAAAATATGATGAAATAGTGTGGATGTAGTAATAATCCTTACCCTCTCATCCCCCTCATAAACACATTTATATAATTAGTACAACCTATAATTTAACTAAATATTATGTGAAGGGATTGGAGTGCAAAATTCTCCTTACATCCTAATGGCCTATGGTGTGATATTGAATTTTGTGTAGATATGGGGATATTACATATACATAATTTTTACATAATATCCACTTTATAATTAATCATATTACAAAATATTTCAATATGCAATCTTGACATTTATCTTTCTATGATTAAATTTGTACACAATGAAATTTTCTAAATACAAGTTTAAATTCTTATATTTTATGAGTACACAAATAATAAGAAATTAACAGAGATGATTCTTTTGGTTTAAATTAGGAAAAACATTAGGTAAATAAAGAGAATAGTATCTTGGATCAATATCAAGAATATAAAATGTTTAATTTTTAAACACTTTAAATGTATTTACCATTTTATATTCATTGCTTTTATTTAAATTCAAGTATATGTAATAGATAGACTAGATGCTTAGTTATAATACATGACTATCTATAAAAACCAAAAAATTATTTATTGAATGATATGGTATAATGGATTAATTTTTCTATATACATCTATCTTATTTAGTTAGTTATGATTTATTTTGTTGGACTCATCATTATATCAATCTTCTTTTGTGCACATCGTAGGTAATGCCTTGAGATAGGTGTGGGATAGGTCATGGTAATTTTAGAGAGAGACTTATATGATCATTTTTTATAAATGTTTACACTCATTAGCATGTTATTTTATTAGTTTATCCCCTTTTAGTAACATTTTATATTCTTTCCACCTCTTATGCCTAGTTTCATGTATTTTCCCTACTAAGACAACCATGATGATTTAGTTATATAGAATTAAAAATATTTTACTATATTTATGACATTGACAACACATTTTTAATATATATAGTCCCTTATTGACTGCATCATTCCCATTAGGTCATTTTTTCCCTTTTTTATTATATCGACATTGGCCAACACGCTATTATTTTTGTCTTGTTTCTTCATACTATATCGATTTGCATTGAGTCCATTAGAATATTTCATAGGACATTTTCAAGAGATTGATCCATACAAATCGTTTTCAATTTTTTTTTTTAAATTAGATAATTTTTCTATTCTACTTATGCATGGAAACCTTCCTTTAGTATAAGAAGAGGAACTAGGGTATAAGAGTTTATACTTATGAAGGTCTAGTTTTAAAATGATCTTGGGAGGTGTAAGGAGAACATATACCTAACAATGTACACCTATTATATGTCCATGTATTCCACTCTAAATAATATTTAAAATTATTATGCATACCATTTTTCTATTACTTATAATTATTTCAATATGGCTAAGACCAAAAACAAACATATCAATCATAAACATAATCTTAACATTAGATATAGGGCTAGAAAGAAACCCTATGAAGAATGTGAATATGAAGGTGAAGATGAATATTATCAAGTATTGCCTAATGATATGAAATCATATCTTTAATAACATTATAAAAAATAATAAAATCCCTATAATAAATTCATTTACACATGATAGATCATATTTTTAACTACTTTTAAACATATCTTTTCTATAGGACTTGGGGCAAGTCATTTTGTGACCTTCCCAAATCCTTCTTATTCCACCATAACTAACTTATCTTGAGGTAAGGTTGAATTGACCTTTTATGATCCAAATTTAAACATTGAAACTAATTATAATCTATCATCTAGTGCTACCCAATATTCTCACTCTATTAAATATATGACATAAGCATCTCAAACCAATCAAAATGTACTTGCCACTACTAAAAAAGTGATGCAAGTTTTGATCCAAATAGATTATATGTAGTCCAATAATTCAAAAAAAATATTGTAAGTGAAAAATAAAATGTTTCATATAAATAATAAAACTAAAAATATTTGTCAGAAAATGATAAATTAATTTGCCATAACCTCCCTTTAGGGTCACATAATCAGAACACATTTTATATGCCAAGGAAATCACCAAAGTGGATGATGCTTTTTATAATTTGGGGTTTTACAAAAACACACTTAAGCAAATAAAACTATTTGAATCGAGTAATAATATATTCAAATTCACATTAAAAATATAGTCAATAATACATATTTACTTAATTTTACAATTATAATAAATAAAATTAAATACATTACAACCAAGAGATATATAGCATATCTTATTCTGAATTTATAATTTGGCTATGATAATGATCTAGAATTATCTTAGGGAATTAATTAGGTTTTAAAATATTATCACTCTATGTTTTGTTTATTTTCACCTATAGGACACTTATTTCAACCATAGATAACTGTGTCAATGTAGATGTCCAACTTTGACACAAGTGTTCAACCCAAGATATGCACAAGGGGTGATAAAAATTTATCTTAAACCTACATTGCCACCTGTATGCCTCTTTGGTGCCTCATAATATGTTCATTTATGACTGAGATTTATCCATTATGTAAAACCCTAATATTTTTACCTTTGACCTCCTATGATATATTAAAAATGGGTTAACACATGAGTCGAGCTAACCCTAACAACCCTAATTATTTATAAGTGATGCCTACATAGTGAATACTCTAAAGAGGGTATCAAAATCACATGTAGTTATCCCCCCTAGGCATTTGTGTTTAATTGTAACTATGTAAATGTATTCTCTTTTGTATATAGTAACCATTGGTACAAAAAATGTAATAATGTATTGGACTTTTTAGTGCTTCAAACATTCAATATAGTACTATAGTGAAATTTGATAGCTTGTATGTAAATTTTTTTGATCCAAAAATGTTAGCTCATATAATTAGACCATAATATTTGTATATAGAGGGATATCTTGATTTTAAATTAAAACCTAGTGGTGTGACAAAATATGAAAATAGGATGAACAATGGAAATAAAACAAATGGTCACAAAGAAAAAAAATATATATATATATATATATATATATATATATATAATGATAAAAGGATTAGTATGGATACTTGCATCATAGTTAGACATGTTCATAAAAGTAACCAACATGGACACAAGTGTCCAAAGGCTAAAAACATAGGGATAATAGAAAACATAAGTGGGGATCTTAAATATATACTAGATAAAATAAACTTTACAACATATAGTATCACATGGAAAATAAAGCAACTAAAATAAGATGGAAACAAAGAGGTCCACAAGAGAGTGCACCAATATATACCAAAGAGGTCAAAATATGTATATATGTGAAACCCTATAAAAAAATTCTATGAAATTATTTATGTACTAAATATGGCTATCTACATTTCCCCCCTTTAATATATTAATGCATAAAATTGAAATTATGAGTTTAAAGGAAAATAAAATGAATACCTTGGTGTGGACAACACACCTTGTATTTGCTTGAACATTCCTTGAACCCCTTATTTTAATATTAACTCTAATAAAGGGCATGTCATAAAGTCATTAGTGCATATAATATGTATATGAATGATAATATAAAATAATGTAAATAAGGAGAATTTATAGAATACACTTGTGTATGTGCTATTTGGTAATGTCTTTGGAATGTTTTAAATTGGTGAAGTAGCAAAGGAGTTTCAACCTCATCCATATTCTATCTAGGAAGATAGGTGAGCTCACAAGTGGTCTTTTGTGTTTCACCCCAGTGGTGTTATATCTAGAGTAGGAAGAGTTAGGATGTGATCATGACCCCAAATTATAATAAGAAGAGTAGTGATTCAGATATCAAGAGTATCATTTCCAAACCAACACAACTCAAGTACATAACCTAGGGATAATAGATGATCAAATCACTCTAATATATAAATAGGACCAACCAATGTAAATGTATCAGACTAAAATAATAGTCTATAATAGTCTAACCTAGGTGTTATTACATGATGTGCTAAATTCCGTGTTATATTAATAGTCATAATGTGATATCAATACATTACAACCTAATGAATTTGGAAGATAGATCAATGTATGTGTTCCTATAAATAATGAACCCTTGTTCTATCTATCCATCATATCTAGAGTGAATAAAATAGTATGTGTGGATTATGCCTTTTTTTAATTTACATAAGTACCATTATTATGCAATATATGTATAATTGTAATACCAATATATGTAATGTTGACTAAGGTATATATCTGAATCATATATTGTGAAGGAGTTATGGAGAGATTTAACATTGTATAAGAGTGGATGATATGTTTTCATAACACGCCCCCTATAATCTGGATAATTTTATAATTATGTAATAATGTGGATGACATATTTCCAAAACATGCCCTCACCATGATATGGATATGTTTAATACTTAATAAATTTGTAGGACATGTTCCCATAACATACCCCTATTTAATTTGAAATTATGAAAATGTAGATGACATATTTATGACATGCCCCCCTTTTGGAGGAGGGGAAATATAATCTGCTAGTCACTACACCACAAAAGGAATAATTAATAATGTCATGTATATGAGTCTATAGTAACTAATTTTACCCTAGTGGTGTAAGTACTACATAATTTAATGTTGTGTTGGTATTGCCTATGATTTTGAATAGTATATATATATATATATATATATATATATATATATATATATATATATATATATATATATATATATATATATATATATATGTAAGTAAAATATTAGGTGATTTTTTGTATTTAATAAAATCTTGATAAATTTGTATAATGTGAAAGTGATCATTTCTTGGATCTCAATACAACTCATGCTTTTGAATTTAGACATTCCATAATGTAAATTTTAATTTATTATAAAATTTGTATATTAGGGTTTTTAAATAGAAATTTCAATTAATTTGTACCTTGATACTTTTCTAATTTTAAGCTTTGAGAAGAAAAATACAATTTTTTGTGGTAGAGCCCCATGACCACTATGATTTGAGGTTCTCTAAATAACTTTATCCCTCTAGGACTTTAAAGAGTTAGAAGTAGGTTTAGGTGTGAATCACATTATAAAGTTATATTTTTTAAATTTTATCCTTTTTGGACTTTTTTTGTATTTTATAGGTGTCGATGAACACTTCCATCAAAGCTTGGGATAGTTACATCTAGCTCTTGATTCTATTATCTAATTTCTATATGTAACTATCTAGCACTTCAGTCAGATGTCAATGTTAGTGTCTAATTCTATTATATTATTAATTTTTGTGGGTTTTAATTTATAAATTTTATAATTGATTCCTATAATTTCTTTTTTCTGATATTAATTTTGTATAAAGATGTACATATCTAGGATTTTTAACATGTGAGGCATTTTTACACATTTGGTAAAGTTAATATTGGATGTAGTTGACTAGGCCATGATAGATTAGTTTAGATTCGGGCATGCGTCTTGACTAAGACAAATCCCTTATGATGTCCACCTTTTTAAAATACTAAGTGAAAGGTAGAAACTATATACCTATACCTTTTTACTCTAAATAAGGGACTTGATAGTACATTGGAGGATGTGTATCACATTTTATTATTACTTATTAGAGGTGAGAGAGCCCAAGTTTTAGGAGGTGGAAGTCATTTTTATATGTAGATTTCCCATAGGTATTTTACTCGGTAGAGAACACTTGATGTAAATTTGAGTAAAATGATGTGTCTTGATATCATTATAAGAGGTGACATTATATGGCTACACAAGTTCATTTGTGTATTATTGGCTTCATTTATAGTAGTGGAGGATGGTACTATTGTTTTTTATTATCACATGTATCATATAGTTTAATAGATCAATCAAGAGGGTACCTAATATTCATGGGGTCATACCATAGTATCCCACCTATATTGAGATATATATAAGTTTGCATTGTAAAGATGCATTGGTGGTATTGAATCTAACACTTTATTATAGGTGTGGGATTGTGAGCATATTATAATAGTTTATCTACTTAGTGGATTTCTTGTTAGTGGGGGCATCCATAGACATTTAAAAAGTGGTGGGTACTCCCCCATGGTAGATTATACACCAATATGGAGAGATTTAAAATGGATCAAATTATTTGGCATCCATATAGGACATTTATTGGGTGGCTCAGGGATGGGCATGAGCTATAGAGGATTCAATTTAGCATGTGGTTGGTTGAATATTTTCACAAATTATATGAGTTATTTTACTATGACTATGTAATTTGATATTTTGTTCTAGAGCAAGGAGTGCCATCGACACCATACCTATGGTAGTGTATAGTGTGAAGTGGGAATATGCCCAATGATATATTGATGCCAAAAACCATGGATCTATCCCCATGTCTTGGTGATGAGATGGATATCATGGTTCCCCTAGATTTAGAAGATGATGTGGGGTGTACATATGGTTACACAAAGTGTTAGGTAGGGGATCATTGCTCATTATTTTTATTGATCATAGTTTCTAAACCTAGTACCATACCTATAACATAAGGTGATGTAGGAGGAGATGGAGGTGGTGGTGCTCCCATGGGACTATCACCTATAGATGTGGTAGCTATTGATCTGTAAATTGAAAATACGAGTGTAGTACATCTGAAGAACACTTTTTCACATTTAAGAGATCCTTCAATTTCTCAAATTTTTTGTTTAATTTTATATAAATAAATTAAAGCTATAATTTAAAAGAAGATCAAAATTTAAATAATAATCAAAGAAATTAAAAGAATTCACCAGCAAATTGTTAACAAAGTTCAGCTTCAATAGCCTACGTCTCTAGGTCCATTCGAAGTGAGGATCATTCTCATTAATTTTGTGCAACAAATGGCTTCCAAAATCAGTACAAAACTTCAAATTACCTTCTTTGATCTCTATTTGCCTATAAATGTATATCTCAAACCTGAAATTAATGGCCCAAGGCTGTACAAAGCAACAATAAGACTCTAACCTTCTTAAATCTCTTTACACAATTAGTTTCTTGTTGTTCTTCAAGTAGAATTTCATCCCTTTTATAGCACTTCGACCCCCACATTACAAGTAGTCAAATCTTATCCCTTTTGGGTGGTAGGTCAAGGGTTCAAACCATTAGCCTTTCTTTTAGGTGCTTTGGCATGAGTTGAATAGTTAGCCTCCTCCTTTTTTGGCATACTTTAACTTATCTTTATCTCACATTTGCTGGGAATAATAGTTTACATGCTTTAAATAGGTAATTTGATCCATTTTCCAATGCCTAGACTTAGGCACTAGCCATTGGGTTTTGTCATTGCTTTGAATTTGTGGTGGCGTGGCAGCTTGTGCAAGTTGACCTTTGGCGTCTTGTTTATAAGTCAAATGTTTGATAATTTCTCAAATAACATGTGGATAAAAACACCAAACCAACATTTTTTTACACTGAATTATTTTTCCACGTGTCAAATGGCTATTGGTCCACTTGGCATATTTAAACAATGCCACATCACTTTTGACACCCCTTTTTTTAACCTATCGCAAGATTTCTTCAACTAGCCATATATTGAGCATCTGGACTCCATTTTTCATTTTGAAAGAAGTGATAGAAAGCTCTCAATGAATTCTATGATGTGAAAATTATTTAAACAAAATTTGAAGACTTTTAAAAATAGAACAGGACATGGATCCACCTAGATCATTCCTCCCCATTGGGAACTTTTGGACTTCCAAAAGTTGAAATTAATTGGTAATGAGGTGAGGGTATTTTTCCCTCACCTTTTCAAATTCCATCCATCTAGCCTTCCTTGGGTGTATCCCTTTGAGACCAACAGAAAGATATTCAACATTACCTCTTCACGAGGTCCGCATATTCCTGTCAAGTATAGTATCTTCCTACAATTATGTTAGATATTCAGGAGAAAAATCATCAACGAAAGGAATGGATACACTTTAATCATGATCAATTATCATTGGAGGCTCATATAATTTCAGATTTTCCACATTTACAATTGAATAAATTTTCATGTAAGATGGTAAATCTAATTGGAAAGCATTTGTGCCAATTTTTTCCATTATCTGAAAAGGACCACACTGGATTGGTTTCAACTTTTTACCTTCACCTGTCAGTCTTTCCTTACTAATGTAAAGACATACCATATCACCTACAACAAATCGGTGATCAATATGATGTTTGTCATGCCTAGCTTTGTACTTGGCTTGAATTTTCTCTAATTGAATACAAATAGTCTGATATATGAGCTGTATTTGTTTAATGAACTTCTTAGCTCGAATGGCTTCTTTTGGTTCACCAATAGCTGTATCCTATCTATAGAAAACATCTAGACAAGATTTAGACAAGTATCCATAACAAACTTCAAATAGAGATTTCATTATAGAAGAATGAAGTGCTCGGTTATATTCATGTTGTATGTAACACAATTATTCATCCCATAAATTTGGATGTTTATTGTTATAACCCTTAAGCAATGTACCACAGTGCGGTTCACAACTTCTATTTGTCCATCATTTTGTGGATGAAATGTAGTGCTCTTTTGTAATTTGGTGTCCATTAGTCCCCACAAAGTTGACCAAAACTCCCCAATAAATCAAGAATCTTGATCAGAAATAATTGAAGTAGGCAAACCAAAATGAACCCATACATGTTTAAAGAACAAATGTGTAATGCCTTTACCAGTAATTTGCTTAGTGCAAGGAATCAAAACACACATTTTTCAAAATCTATCCACAACCACATATAAATAGTCATGTTTTCTTTGTATCATAGGCAACCCCCCCACAAAATCCATGGAGATACTTTCCCAGGGGCGAGTAGGAACAAGTAGAAGAGTATAAAGTCCTAGTTTCCTATTACTAGGTTTACTTATGGCACAAAGAGTACATCCCTTTATATATTTAGAAACATTTTCCTACATACGAGGCCAGTAACAATACATTTTAAAATTTGAAACCATTTTAGCAACTCCAAAATGACCAAAAATAAGAGAAGTATGTGTTTCTCTAATCATGTGCACCCTCTCATTTTGAGGAATACATAGTTTACCCAAATGATACAAAATATCATTGTGTACATGATAGTCCAATTCTTCTACTTGTCTACTACTCATCAAGTCTTTATAAACATCCTAAAAAGCAAGATCATTAACATATTGTTCTTTATAACTTTCATGAGACAAAGAACCATGTTGTAAAAGAATAGATGCAACAACCATAGAAGGCCTAGATAGCATATTTGCAACCTTATTCTGAATACCTTTTTATACTTGATCACTAGATGAAATTGTTGTAAGAAACCCATCCAACAAAAATGTCTAGACTGTTGTAGTTTGGTTTGTGATTGGAGATACTGTAAGGGCTAATGATCTGTATGTATTATTTTTTCTTTACCCATTAAGTAATGTTTCCATTTTTTAACACTTTAAACCAATGCATATAATTCCTTATCATAAGTTTGATATTTTCTTACTGCACTTGTAAAGGTTTCAGAAGGATAACAAACTAGTTTCTTACCTTGCATTAAAATAGCTCCTATAGCATACTCACTTACATCTGTCTCAATCTCAAATGGTTGTTGTATATCAAAAAGTGCCAAGACTAGAGCAGTACTTATCTTTTATTTCAAAGTGTTGAAAGCTTTTTGATGTTTGCCTCCCCACTGAAAGAATTATTTCACACTTGTCAAAGAATTCAAAGGTGATGCAATATATGAAAATTGAGCAATAAACTTTTGCCAAAACTATACTGCACCAATAAAACTTCTAACCTTAGTTGTGTTAGTGGGTGTAAGCCAATTAACAATGACTGCCACTTTTGTAGGATCAATTTTTAATTCACCATGTCCTACAATGTAACCCAAGTATATCAAAGAGGTCTTTCCAAATTCACATTTTGAAAATTTTAGATAAAGTTTTTCCCTTCATAATGAATCTATGACTTTCTTAATGTGGATCACATGCTCTTCCTAGGACTTGCTAAAAATCAATATATCATCTAAGTAAACTATAAAAAAAATCATCAAGGAACTATCTAAAAACATCACTCATCAATCTCATGAATGTAACTGGGGCATTACACAACCCAAAAGGCATAACAAGCCATTCAAATAATCCCTATTTTGTTTTGAATGTAGTTTTCCACACATCACTTTCATTAATTCTTACTTGATGATATCCACTTCTCAAATCCAACTTAGTGAAATAAATATCATGTTTTAATTGATCCAACAAATCATCAATATGAGGAAGAGGGTAATGATTCTTAATAGTAATTTTGTTTAAAGCACAAAAATCAATGCACATTCACCAAGTGCCATCTTTCTTTGGCACCAAAATAATTGGCAAACCAATAGGAGATGAACTTGGATGAATAACACCTCTATCCAATAGATCCATTACCTATTTTTTGATTTCCTCATTTTCCACCACTGATAACCTATACATGCCAATGTTAGGGAGAGGAGAATCTTGCAATAGCTGAATTTCATGTTGAATTCCCCTTTTAGGGGGCAAGCCCTTAGGATCCTGAAATACATCATAATAAGTAGAAATGATTTTAACCAATTCATTCTTGTGTCTAGGGTCACACTTTCCCAAAACCTGAGAATATTCTTTTTTCCTTAGACTTAATCAACATGAGACAAAAATTCTTTCTTGAATTAACTAGTCTTTTCATTTGCTTGGCTATAACCAAGGAAAGACATGTTCTAATGTGATGTTCTCTAAATATATATTCAATGCCATCCTTAACAAATAAGTACTTATTCTCCTCTCTATAGAATATTTATTTTCTATCATAAAGATATGGGCTTCCCAAAATAATCCCACTTATGTCCAATGGAACAACATACAACTCAACCTCATCTATGAACTTGGATGTGATAGCAAACCTTAGTCTACAAGTTTTTGAGACTTGTAGCTTCGTATTGTCAAACACCCAACCTAGTGGATAAGGCTTCAGATGGGGATTGGATTGTAAGCCTAGCTTCTTAACAACCTCTTCAAAAATTAAATTTGCTTGTGAACCATTATCAAATAGAGTGTCAATCTTAGTATGTTTTGAAATAACTCTAATGTGGAAAAATTCATTTCTTTTCTTATCAATATGCACATAATTTTGTTTAGAAGAAGATGCATCATTTGATGACTTAGTGCTAGAAATTGACAAAGAAAAATAATTATGTAACCCCATAGTTGTGATCTTAGTTTCATCACCTGAATTTGAACCTAAGTCCTGAACCATATAATTAGCCTTCTTTTCTTTCTTTTGAAACCTCTTAGGCATTAACTCAAGATGTAGTTTCCAACACTTAGACTCATCATGATTTTTCTTGCAATGATTACAAAATGGTTTTCCTTCTTCTTTTTTAACAGTATAAGTGGATTTCTATTTACCCTTTCCTAATGAAATTTCCCCTTTAGATTGCTTAACATTAGATTGATTACTTTTTACTTTAGAAAAAGATTCTTTTGATTGTTTTCCTCTTGCCTCTAAATGAGTGGCTTGAACACATATTGCATCTAAATTAGTGGGATTGAACATAAGAATCATATGTCTTAAGTAACTATGCAACCCACCTATATATTTTAGCAGTGTTTCTTGTGTGTATAGAGGAACATTCAAAAGTAAAGCTTTTTTCCTAAATTCTTGTGTATAATCTTGAACATTTTGGCCTTTTCCTTGTCTAAAAATTTGCCAATCCATCATGGCTTGTTGCATATAGCCTAAAGGATAGAATTGCGTTCTGAGTTCTTCAATAAATTCATTCCAAGTAGAAATTGAGTTACCTTTTTAAAGCTCAGCTTCCTTCAACTTACTCTCCCACCAAATGAGAGTTGTGCCTCCCATACGAAGAGTATCCAAATGAATTTTTGACTCATCCCCTACAATCTTTTGGACCTTGTAATAAACTTCAATTTGCTTGACCCAATTATCCAACTTTTTGGTATTAACTTTTCCATTAAACATTTGTAATTCAAACTTAATATCCAATTTTAGTGAAGGGAGAGATTCCACAATTTTTTTACCATCATCCGATGAAGAGAGTTTTTCAGTTTCTTTACCTTTTTATTCTCATGAATCACCTTCTTTTTCATTCTTGGATTTCCTTTATTTGTCATGGTAAAGTTCCTCAACCATGCTTCTCATATCCATGAAGGCTCGGCAAAAAGCTTGTTCAGATTCCATCTCTTCTCTGGCCATCCTTGAAGCATGCATTGACCAATCTCTAGATTATACTCAATGAGATTTCCTTCACCCTTTTGAGATTTAGACCTTGTCAACATACACTAGCAATCATTGTTAAATAATAACTGCTCTGATATCAAAAATCTAATTTGTAAATTAAAAATACGAGTGTAGTACATCTGAAGAACACTTTTTCATGTTTAAGAGATCCTTAAATTTCTCAATTTTTTTGTTTAATTTTGTATAAACAAATTTAAAATAATATCAAAATTTAAATAATAATCAGATAAATTAAAAGAATTCACCAACAAATTGATAACGGAGTTCAGCTTCAATAGCCTACGTCTCTGGGTCCATTTGAAGTGAGGACCATTCTCATTAATTTTGTGCAATAAATGGCTTCCAAAATAAATAAAAATCTTTAATTCACCTTCTCTGATCTCTATTTGCCTATAAATATATCTCTCAGACTTGAAAATAATTGTCCAGGGCTGTACAAAGCAATAATAAGACTCTAAACTTCTTAAATCTCTTTACACAGTCAGCTTCTTGTTGTTCTTCAAGTAAAATTTCATCCCTTTTATAGCACTTCAACCCTCATAGCACAAGTGGTCAAAGCTTATCCCTTTTGGGTGGTAGGTCAAGGGTTCAAACCATCGGCCTTTCTTTTAGGTGCTTTGGCATGAGTTGAATAGTCAACCTCCTCCTTTTTTGGCATGCTTTAACTTCTCTTTATCCCACATTTGATGGGAATAATGGTTTACATGTTTTAAATAGGTAAGTTTATCCCTTTTTCAATGCCTAGACTTAGGCACCAACCATTAGGTTTGGTCATTGTTTTGAATTTGTGGTGACGTGGTAGCTTGTGCAAGTTGGTCTTTGGCATATTGTTTATAAGTGATAAATGTTTGAAATTTTCTCAAATAACATGTGAATAAAAACACCAAACCAAATTTTTTTTACACCAAATTATTTTTCCATGTGTCAAATGGCTATTGGTCCACTTGGCATATTTAAACAATGCCACGCCACTTTTGACACCCCTTTTTTTTGCCTATCACAAGATGTCTTCAACTAGCCATATCTTGAGCATCCAGACTCCATTTTTCATTCTGGAAGAAGTGATAGAAATCTCTTAATGAATTCTACATTGTGTAAATGATTCAAACAAAATTTGAAGACTTTTAAAAATAGAATGGTACATGGATCCACCTGGATTAGCTATCATATTTATATGTAAGTACCTTACATTTTGAATTATTATATTTTATTGGCATAGTATTTGTTTTATAAAAAAAATTAATTTTTACTTTATATGTATTGCATATAGGTGATAAAGAGTGGGCTACCATGGTGAGATCTGTGATGCATTCTCTCACTCAAATTGTACCCATGTATATATATGGTGAGGGATTCATTGAGATATTTTTTTATATTATAGGTTCCCATGCACCCTTGTTTGATCTAGTGGTGAGGGTGGTATCTACATATAATACTACAATGAATAATGAAGATGAGTTGTGTCCCAAGTTATATTTATGAGACATCCCATTGCACAGTTCCATGAAGATCATGTAGGTTTTGGTTAAGCAATGTGACACTCTACCACATGAGCATGAGGATATAGTGTGCCAACTCGGTTTATATGAGGAAAGAGTATGCAATCAATCTCAAGCATGGGGTTACACCCTAGATCTAGGTGCTTCCACATCTAGGAAATGAGAGTGGTTGATTTAAATAGTGATGATTAGTATATTCTTGGGGATATTGCCCCAACATATGAATGATATTGTTATTTTTATAAACTTTGTACCATATATATATATATATACATATATATATATATATGTGTGTGTGTGTGTGTGTGTGTGTGTATATATATGATATATATGTATATATATATATATATATATATATATATATATATATATATATATATATATATATGTATATATATATATGTATATATATATGTATATATATATGTATATATATATGTATGTATATATATATATATATGTATATATATATATATATGTATATACATATATATATATATGTATATACATATATATATATGTATATATATATATATATATGTATATATATATTCACATGGTTTAGTTTGCTTTAAATGGATGTGCAATGTTTAATTATTTATTATTTTTGTATGGTTTTAATTGCATTTGTTTTCATAATCATGTTTGGATATGTTAAATTATATAAAAAATATTTCAATTTAATTAAATTCTTGTATTATAGTGGCAATAAATAAATCATCCTATGCATTAAAATATGAATGGAAATAAGAAAGCTTGATTGTAATGATCATGTGGTAATGTAGCTGTCATTTTTATTTCTATCATTGAATTTGAAGTATTTATAGGAATATCTTGTGAATATATATGTATCTATTTAGGTACCTATATCTATTATGTAGGTTCACCTTCTCCATGTTTCTCTTTATGAAGGACATAGTCAACCAATAATCCCCTAATAAGATCAATGTGTAATAGATCAATTTTAAGAGAGGGTGCACGAGGATAAGGAATTATAATAGTGGTCATATTCTATAAAGGTTTATGGATCACATGTTCCTTAAAAAGAGAATCTTGGGATGTCTCGACCTTCTTAAAATAGTCTCTAGAATAAGTGTGTGAAATAGGTCTATATATATCATTTCAATATGTAATAATTTCTTAATTGGCTAACTATGTAAGATTTTTATCAAGAGAAAAAAAAAAATTATTTTGGTGCTCATTTATACCATGATAAGTGAAAATTTTCTATCATTTTAACTTATCAAATCTAATTGGTGGGTAAAGGGAATTAGGAGGAGGATTTATCATTCATTTTTCCAATAATGTGCATAATATATCATGTGGACTATCTCAGTACCAATCAAATTGAAGTGGTTACCTTTTTGTAGAGGCATATGGCTTAACTATAGGAGGTATTCTGTAAGTATTCTCTTTTATTTTATTTAGTACTTATAATATTTTTTCTTTGATATGCACTATTGGTTATAAATAAGGGTTTTGAATTTATTCATGAACCTTATTAGTTTTCTTATTTGCTTTATGCCATATATACCATGTTTGCCTTTAGGTGGTGAAATAAATAACCCAAATTTTTTATTTGTTAAGGCACATGCATATTTATGCACAACCCAATATAAAATATCAAATGAAGCAAAGGGTTTACACAATACTCTTTATCTAAGAGGAGAAAGAAAAACCCTATTAAATATAAATTGCACTTCTAAATATAAAGAGGTATAATTTAAGGAATAAAGTATGTTCTTAAATCTGATAATATAGTCTAGAATGGACTCATTCTCATTTTGTGTTAATACCTAAAAGTGTTCCCATGGTAATTTTGGTAAGGTATATCAATGAAAATTGGATAAGAACACATATTAATTTTTTTGGAATGTTGACAAGGAACCATTTGGGATGTTATAAAACCAATCTAGGGCATCCTAATCTAAGCTTCAATGACATTCAATATAAGTCATATATCTTTGACTAAAATTTCAAAGGAGTGTTTATAATTTTGTAAGTGATTAGAAGGACTCCCATGACAATTGAAGCATGATAACTTAGGCACAATGAATTTTTAAGGGTAAGGGGACTCAAACACATCTTTATTAAGAGGTTTTTACTTTAACATGTTCTCCTTAAATGTAGCATCATTAAATGAAACCTAAAACTTAAGGGTATTAACTTTTTGTTTAATATCTCCTACGGTAGTCATGATGGACAACATATCACAAGTATAGATTGGTGAAGAGATTGAAAATTTGTTGAGAGGATTTAAAGTACCATTCATATGAAACATAAGAATGATATATTATTGAGAACCTTATAAAATAGGATCATAAAATGGTTGTGTAATATGTGGTAAAGAATTATCCATAGCTAAAGACATAATTTTATCATTTTGGATGGCACAAAGGTTGATATTTTCATAATTTCAAGGTGATATGCTATTTGAATTTGTTTGACATATAATAAGAGTAGGGGGATGACATACAAGATCTTTTTTGGTAGAAGAGGCAAAGGATGAATAAAAACTAACATTTTCTATTTCATTGGAAACACTAGGAGAGGGAGGAATGCAAGTTTAACTTTTAATTATATCAAAGGCACTTGGAAATTTAATTATATCTTCACATAATTTATCTAGTATAACCACTTTTTTAGGACCTTCACATGTATTTTCACTATGTCATTCAATCAATGGAGGAGATGAAGTAGTAAATGAATTTTTATAAAGAGAACTACCTTCACTATTGTCATTTGATTGAGAAAATGAAGGAATAAGATTATTAAGATTAGCATTACTTTAACAATAAGTCACACACTCAAGTTTTTCAACATTTTCATTATTGGAAATAGGAGAGGAATTTTCCATTTTTCATCAATTACATCTTTAGAAAGAGAAGATGAACATTTAATTTTGATGTATCTAGAGAATGTATAACAATTTTAACTTACAAATCTTTGAATGGTAACCTCTTACTTATCTATGGTATCATTAATTTTCAAGGAACTAAAAAAATGGATTGTGCTTGACTCTTTATACCCTTAATTATCTAAAAAATAATAAACATGGGAACTAGTCTCTACAAATAAAAGATAAATAAAATTATACTCATAACTATTTGATAGAATACTATGATCATTACCATATTCATTAACATTTTTATTTTCATCATTATTTATTTCATTGTAATTTTTATAATAAAAAGAATAGGTATTAGCATATTTTTGAATTTCCATAATATCTTCATATGAAATACATTGGTCATTAGGAACATTAAATAAATGATCTAAAGGGTAGGGCTTTGTGGGGTCTTGCGTAATAAAATCCATGATAAATTGAACTTTGCATCCAATCACAAAGAGTGTAATAAAAATACCTAGAAAAAATATATAAACAAAAATTCCTTAAGTGATTCCTAGGGAAGAAATCATATTTGGCAGATAAATAAAAGATTGTGAATTAAACTTTGGAAGGAGAACAAAAATCATACATGTAAACTAGGATTTAGTTCAATAAATAAAGGTTAGGTTCACTAGAATGTTTTCTATTATTTGGGGTTTTACACAAGAAAAATTAAGAAAATATATTCTCTTTCTCCTATAGTAACCCTTGATACAAAAAATGCAAAATTTTACTAATATTTTGAGTGATTCAGATATTCAATATAATAGTATAATGCAAGTTGATATCTTGTAATGTAAAGTATTTATTAATTAGAAACTTTTTAATCCAAAAATTCTAGTTCGTATAATTATACCATGACCTTTTTATATATATGGATCTCTTGATTTTGAATTAAGATCTATTTTCATGTGAAAAGACGATAATAGGATGAACAAAGGAAATGAAACAAACGATCACAAAGTGAAAGATATGGAAAATGATAAAAGGATAAGTCTAGACACTTGTGTCATAGTTGGAACTTGTATCAATGCATGTGCCCAAAATGGACAAAAGTGTCTAGAGGATAAAAACACATGGATAACAAAAACAATAGGTGGGTATCTTTAAGATATACTAGATAAAAGACAATGTATAATATATAGTCTCATAGGAGTAAATAAATGAAGTGAAATAATATGGAACCAAAGAGGTCTACAAGAGACCATGCCGCTAGATACCTAACTCTTAGTCAAAAGATGTATATATATAAAAGGATATAAAAACAATCTATGAAACTATGTTTGTACCAAATATGGGTATCTACAAAGGGAACATTGAGTTTAGATATGGAAATTATGATAAAATAAGTTTTTTAGGTTTTTAATAATCTAATCTTAGGGATAATGAGCAATAAACAAGACATGGATAATGACATACTAGATTCTATCCCTTCTATTTTTGAGGAGAAAGACAATGTAACTCTTATCAAACAAATCACAATGGAGGAAGTAAAAATTTTCATTTTTTATATGGAAGGAGATAAGGATATTGGACCTAACAATTTTCCTATATCCTTTTTTCAATATTTCTAGGAAATAATTTAGAATGATATGATTTCAATAGTGGATGATCTTCTCGAGGAAATCAATAACACTTTTATCATCCTAATCCCCAAGAAACATGGTGAAAATTAGATTAAATATTAAAGGCCAATAATTATTTATAATACTCATTATAAAATATTTATTAAAATATTTGCCCTTAGGATACAACCAATCCTCCCATATATTATTTCCCAATAATAAGGGGGTTTTTTATGTGGAAGATAGATATCATAGTAATTGAAAATATACATTCAATAGAATAAAATAAAAAATAAAGAATGCTTTTAAAATTGGATATGAATAAATCTTATGGTAGTCTCTTGGAAGTTTATTGACAAAGTTCTAAAAAAAATTTGCTTCCAATATAAGTTTAGAAACCTAGTCAATACATATATACCATCTCCTATGTTTTTAGTCATGGTGAATGGTCCTCCTAAAGGTTTTGTTGGTAGTGAAATAGGTATAAGGAAAGGGGATGCTTTATCTCCTTTATCTTTCATCAAACTTGATTTAATTTTTAGGAAAGAATGTCTCCAATGTTGTGAAGAAAGGCAAAATTAAAGGTGTTAGATTAACCTCCTTCATGGAGCTAGTTTCACATCAACAATTTGTTGATGCCACCCCCTTTTTGGGTATATACTTAGTTAAATAAAAAAAAGAGTGGAATATTTTTTGAGGTTATTATGAAGAAGTTTTAGGTCATAAAGTTATTTTCTTAAAACTCTCTTCTCTTTAAAAACACTTCATTTTAAGGAAGCATAAGATTTTGAGAATCTTGATTTGTTAAATTGTAAACACCTAAAAGTGGTAATTAGATGATAAGACTGTATCTTGAGTTAACATATCCATATATTATCCCTATACCTATCCTAGATCCTTAGACACACTTTTTAAATAATTGTTCAGAACACATTCACCTATAATCAGCCAAAACATAGACCCAAGATTATCTTCTCAGATATCAACCCAACTTGCTTAGTAGTCTTCCTAGTGGACATTAGCATCACATTTGGGACACTATAGATGCATGGTGTTAGTGTCCCCAACTAGGCACTACCATCCTTATCCCTAGCTCTTCTGAATGGATACTTTTTCAAATGTATGCCCCCCAAGGTTGGCCAAGGCATATTTTCTTATCTGCACAAGCTATATAACTCTATTAATACAAGTTTAATTAAATTATATTCATTAAATGGGAAATATATTGAAAATCACATTCAAACCAAAGACATGTTGAGAAAAATTAAGTATTTTTATCCTTATTCTACCCTACTTATTCATAATACAATTCATAGTAGCCTTAACCTTAGTTTTTAAATATTTCAAAGATCAAACACATTAAAAGCATCCAAGTCCACTCCCAGTATATAATTTACTTGCACTTGCATCAAGCACTAGGTGGGAGAACTAAACCAAGCTTGATCCCTCTTTAGAGTATTGGTACATATTCAACTCTCTTCATAGCAGGGCGTTGAGGATGTTGAGCCTATCCTATTAATGAACACACAATTATTGCTCATGTCATACTTGTAAGGAGTATTAGAGTTTAAACACTAAATCAAGCTTTATAGACACAACATATAAATCTAGGTTTTATGCATGCATTCATAGGACCTAAAAATAAAGGCACAAGTGCTCCTAGAAAATAGGAACAATCTTGCAAAGGTGATAACCTCCACCTTGATGATATTATAACAACATGGTGCTACTATACATGTGGGGTGTTACTATCTAATGAGAAAATAAATTCTATAATATTATTGATGACATTTATAACTATCAAAAACTCAATTTTTAAGACCAAATCATCTGCAATAGTCACTTTTCAAATAAGTCTATATTTATTCCTATTTATTGCTATTTTAATAAATTCAAAGAAGGTCAAATGTTGTAACAAATTAGTAATTAATTATTTAATATTATTTAAATAATGTAGACATCTCAACCATTTAAATGAACATAATTATTTACATTATTGAACCCTAAAATGTTAAATCATTTGCTGAACCCATCTTACTTCAAATATTGCTTCAAACCCTAATTTACATTAATTCAAATATTTGTGAAATAAATTAGGACTTCATACTTTTAATTTTATTATTTTTTATACAACTTGGATAATTAAATTAATTTTGTATTAGGTTTCAATTTATTTTACATATAATTAAAAATTTTACATAGAAACCCTAGATTCAAAAATAACCTCAACCCTAGACACAATTAAGGTTTGTATCCTTTTCTATTTCTAGTTAGATTTTATATCCAAGACTCAAATTTTATATCTATATATCTTCTTATTTGTATTTTATATAATCATGATCATAGTGATAGAAGAAATTAATCACTTTTTATTGCAAAGTTTAATACTTTCATTTGCATGTTTATTCCCTTTAATTTGGAATGAACTCAAAAAAGACATAAACAAATGCATACATGATACTTTATATCAATTGAAATATATGTCATATATCATAACATGTTATCTCTCTCCTATGTGTAATTCCATTAATAAGCAAATCCATACATAAATAGAGTATTCAACATATAAGCTAACAACTATATTTCAGGTTTTAGTGTCATATCTTATGCACATGAAAGAATATCCTTCTTCTCTTCATCTCCATGAGGGTGCTATCTAATTTACATATAACCAAGTCCATGTTATCATTCTTCCATGGGATGAATCAGCCTATGCCAATGTCATTATTCCCCATACTTAGCATATTCACACCTCTTCCCTCTGAGGTGTGTGCCTAAATGTTTAATCAGAAATAGCTAGGGTTTTCACTTGTGAGACTGTACGTGATCAAATTATTAGTATGAATAAGATAATTACAAGTTTAAAAAATTGGAATCAACTATTACATTATAATATTACAACATTGGAAAATTAATTTATAATGCAAAGGCCTCCAGGGTACAATAGTTTAAATCATGTATATTCATCTTCACCTAGTTAATTTGTGGAAAATCATGTTACATATCCAAATCATAAATCATAAAAAATACATATTCAACTAGTGATTAAAAAAGCATTCAAATGGAAAATAAGAGTTCAAGTGAGACTCTAAGGGAAATGATCAAAGCTGAGCTGATCAACCTACCTCCTCTACACCCAATGAGGAGATCCAAATATTTTTTTCATATCATATAATGCATGGGTACCACATCAATTCATATTCAACATTGAACAGGAAAATACAATAGATAATGGATACAGATGACTAACATAATGACACTTCATCCTAACAATGTACAATGGCACATATACTAATTCTAAAAGGATCAAACTCAAAAATAGTATAGAAATGGTTACCAAAGCATAACTCAGAACAATAAAAGGTTCCAAAAGCATAATCAGATCAATAAATAATACAACAAGCACATATAAATTAAGCAAAAATATGTTTCCAAAAGGAGGCTCAACATTCAATATGGTATAATTTTTGTCACAAGTATGTACAAAAATCTAATTGTCATGGTCAAGGTTTGGGAAAATGGGCCCAAGGCATCACTTCTCCTATTTTATAAGTTGATAATATTAGTCAATAGGGTTTGGAATTTATTCAACATCCTAATGAAAATCATTCACAAACATAGTTTATCAAGGCCAAATATACAAATACACAAGACATGTTATAAAAAAAGAAAAAACTTTCATTACAAAGTCAAAGTCATGCTACACAAACAAACATTCTCAAAACAAGTTTTCTAGCTAAAGATCCTCCACAACACCATATACCTACATTAAGCATAGTTTCAAAGGGCAAAATAATAGTCAATATTCCAAAGCATAACTTAGAAAAATCAACACCATAGTATGAGGAAATTCCAGTTATCATTCCATATTATCATGATTATATTGTTAAAAAATATTATGGTTTTCATGATGAACAATACTTATATTCTCATTATAACAACATTCAACTACAACATAGCAATTGCACAAGAGATTATCATTCCTATATTTAACACAAGACATAATGATAGTGAGCCTCCCATGAGACTCATTGGTTAGTATGGTCCATACCCTTGTACATACTTCCTTTTCTCTCTCACTATTTGTACATAGTTTATTTTCATTTTCTTGTACATAGCTTATACTTAGAAATTAGAAAAAGAAATATAACATGTAAAAATACAAAAAAAATCAAATATTTCAAAAGCACAAAGTTTATAGATTGTATGCATTACTATGTTTATATTTATACTAATTGATAGCTATTGCTATATTTTTAGTTATCTCAGTATAATCAATTTTATCATACATATATGCTTCACTTATTCTTATCGAGTGTTTATAGATTCTAGATAGGATTCTGGTCTATTACACTAATCCAAACCAACTATCATCTACCTAGTGGGGTCATTTACATCAATCTAGGTTTATACATTTGATACATAACCCTATTTTAGGGCATCTCCTATATAATTTCTATAACCAGTTTCTATCTTATATACTATACATTCTAGTTTATGCATTGATATATATATATATATATATATATATAGATCATTCCTCTTCATTGTTCAGATTTTTTGCCTACTATCACTAGTTAGACTCGATATATGTGCATCCTAGCATCTATATAGATTTCTATTACATATTTATACATGCTTTCATTTCTAGTTATCTTAGTTTTCATAGATTTGAATATGCCATTGTTCTTTATTTTAATTCCACTTCTCTATTTTTATGCCTTGGACATGTACCCATATCCCTTGTGTGTGATTTACTTCTTATATATGTAAACATACATATAATCACATCATGCCCCATCCCCCTAGGTAGTTACTTAGATTTGATATTATAAATTTATTAAATATATCTTTACACCCTTGTACAATGATAGATTACAACATACATCTTACATTACTTACTCATGCTCAAATACATTTACATTTTGATGTTATGTTTGTATATTGATTAGAATATCATGTGCATTATGTAGCTAAAACATTTTATAGAGATACTTATTTAGAGGGTAGTTATTATACAAGTTTAAAAACTACCCTCAAAAGAAGAGGAATTTATAGGGGTTTTTCACATAGATTAGGATCTTACTTTACTTTTCACAAATAAAATTTAGCACACAGGCTCAGTTTTAGAAATCAGACTTAGGACAAACATAACAAAAAATAGAAACTCAAATAACAATTCAGATCACCAAAATTTTAAACCAGACATAAATTAGTTCCTATATTGGGACATTAGTACCATGGGGTGATACTATCCACTATAGGTCATTATTATCCAATATCCCCAACTTTAGGACAATCTAGATCATTCAGACTAGTACACTAGGTACATTATAGATTTTTATATAAATAGTCACAAGTTTGAAGTTATGTTTATAATTTGCTCATATACATTCATATCATCTCATATTCATACTAGTTTCTTAGATTTGGGGGCATCATGCATGGAATGATCACTCCCACATTTAATTTAGTTACATAGATTTAACTATTACATACTAATTTTAGATTCAATATACTCAAATACTAGATTGGGGGTATGTGCATGGCACATAGTTTCCACATACTCAATTACATAGGGTTAATCAGATGGAATGGAAAAATCCATGTCATTCTCTATGTTTTATACACTTTCTATCACATTCTAGGTTATACTGAATTCATGCGTTACTCCATCTATGGTGGTTGGCATTAACTGAGTGGCCTAGAGATACCTAATATACCTGAGTGGCCATAGAGCTGACATACATAGTTAGAGTTACTTAGTTAGATACTTTCAACACTTCACATAGTTTAATTATATATGCGTCTACTTCACATAGGTGAGAAATGATGGAGTCATGGCCTACTTGAATTTTTGAGCCACCCCTATGAGAGGGTTAGACACATTTATAGTCTTATCCAAGTTATTTATAGAGACAAGGACCTACCAAGAAGGGGTGGGAAATGATGGAGTCAAAATTGGATTGAGTTATTGATTGACCCATATGAGGATTGAGTAAGCCATCAACTTAGTCTGAGTTATTTAGTGATATAATTAATATGTAAACTCACACACACATGACATTTATTTGGATTATGTTCCACATATGTAGACCCATATTCACATACTCAGACTTAGCTACATGGGCTTCACTTCTAAGGTAAGTCTAGGTACATTTATTTTTCCTTTATACTAATCATTTTGATTTGATACATTACTAGCATAAAGGGGAGTAAATTTAATCACCTAGAATTGGTAAGTATATGCTAAGAGTGTCAATTGAGTTAACATATCCTTATCTTAGTTTAAACCTATCCTAGATCCTTATACACACTTTTTTAGTCATTGTGCAGACCACATTCACCTACAGTTAGGAAAAAACCATAGTCTCATGACTATCTTCTAAGTTCCCAATCCAAATTTCTCAACATTATACCAAGTGGACATTAACATCACCTTTTAGATACTACATCCACATGACACCAGTGTCCTCAACTAGGTGCTATTATCCTTAGCCCTAACTCTTCCAAATAGATACTTTTAAAAATGTGTGCCACTCCTAAAGTCAACATAAGCACATTTTCTTATCTGCACAAGATATAAACATTTATAAATATAAGTATAATTGAACTATATTCACTAGATGGAAAATAGATGCAAAAGCACATTCAAACCAAAGACAAGTTGAGAAAAATTAAGGTATTTGATCCCTATTATGTCCTACTTTTACATATTACCATCTATAACATCCTTATGCCCAATTTTCAAATATTTCAAATATTAAGCACATTAAAGGCATCCAAGTCTACTCTCATTGTAGCATTCACTTGCAATTGCATCAAACACTAAGTGAAATATATACATCGAGATTGATCCATCTTCAAAGCACTAGTATGTAGGTAACTATCTTCATAGTAGGGTGTTGAAGATGTCTAGCCTATCCTACTAATTAACACACAATTATTTCTCATTCCATACTTACAAGGAGTATTAGGGTTTACACACTAAATCAATTTTTCTAGGCACAACATAGAACTCCCATTTTTATGCATGTAAGAACATGACCTAAAAACACAAGTGCATATGCTCATAGAAAATAAGAACAATCCCACAAAGGGGACACTACTACCACCTTAAGGACACTATAGCAATATGGTGTTACTATATATATGTGGTGCTATTATCTAGTGAGTAAACAAACTCTAGAATTCCATTTAAAATACTCAGAACTATCCATAAGTCATATTTTAAAACCTAGATTATCTATGATAATCACTTTTTAGAGAAGTCTATATTTATGCCTATTTATTACTATTTTTAGAAATTCAAATAAGGTTAGATGATATAGCAAATTAGTACTTAATTATTGCATACTATTTAAATAATTTAGACATCTTATCCCTTTAATCTAACATAGGTATTTACAGTTTTAAACCCTTAAAGGTTAAATCATGGATCAAGGATTTTCCTTATATTTATTAATGTATTTCTATTTTCATAAGAAAAATAAATAACATTTGGAATACTCTTATTAAAAAGTTTAAAAAAATAGTGTGATGGAAAGGTTTTATTCTTATTCAAGGTGAAAAACTTCAACTAATTAAAAATATCATTCAAAATATTCCAGTGATAGTAGAGAAACTAGAAAAAAAAAATTAGAGAAGGTTTTTGTGTATAGGTACGAAGGACAAGTAAAGATTGCCTCTTGTTTCTTTGGATATAATGTGCCTTCCCAGATGGTATGGTAGGATGGGAATTTTTAAATTGAAGGAAATGAATAAATCTTTAATTACTAAATTAGGTTTTATATTTTTAAAATATACTAACTAATGGACAATGATTTTAAAATATAAATATTTAGACATACCTAAAGCTAAAAAACTATTGTGAGGTGAATCCTTGCCTTCTAGTTCAATATTTTGGAATTTTATTATTGAATTCAAGAAATTATTATAGAAGGGATACACATGGAATGTATATTCAAGAGATAAGGAATCATTTTGGGATGATTCCTTAATCTAAAATTACCCTTTAAGTGGAACCCAACCTTGGAAAAAATTAGAGATAGGCTAAAAAGAGATGTGGGAGAGAAAATTATTAATTACATGGAAATTAAGGAAGAAGGTACAATTTTGAAAAAAAATCCCTATGATGTTTTCAATCAATAGTAAAGAGATATAATCCATTAGATAAATAGTATCATTGAAAACTATCACATAATCTAATCCATTAGGGAGGATGAAGTAGATTGGGCTCTCTTTCTAGATGGTAATTTTGATGTAAAATCAAGATATAAATTGGCCTTAAACACTAATTCTGATGGTTTTCCTTAGAAAACTATATGGGCTAAAGATATTTTACCTAAAATCTACATCTTCTTCTTATTAGTGATCCGTAAAAATATTACTACTATTGAAAACTTGGTGAAAATGAGTCTTATGATCCTTAATATTTGTGTCATGTGAGAACATAATGTTGAAATTTTGGTTCATCACTTGATACTCTACATTTTTGTGTACCAAAATTTTAGGATCATTATATATTCCTATGTTGGGTGTAACCAATTTTATTTTAATATTTTATCCTTAAATGGCCATCTCTCTTCATTATTAAAACCCTTAAAATTTTTGGAAAATTATTATTCCTCATTTATTCTAGTGATTATGGTGGAAAAAAACAAAGAATTTTCCATAACCAAAATAATTCAATGGATAGGGTGGCCTATATAATCATCCAATTAATATATGATAATGTATCGATGATAAAGATTAAGAATAAAGATAAGATCAGGGGTCATGAAATCAAAATTATGGATAATTTAAAGTTTGGCATGGGTAAAAAATAGTATTAATCAAATGAATATTTATATAATAAATGTTAAAATTGTTACATCCATCTCCAAGGTCGGCGAAGCTCAATTTTGATGGTAATTCTAAAGAAAATATAGGGAAATCTTGTGGATGAGGCATATTAATAAATAACAATGGGAAATTAGCTATGGCCTATGTAGGTATATTGGGAACTGAAAAAAATAATTTGGCTAAAGCAAAGGAAGATTTATGGGGCACCTAATTTATCAGGGAATGTGGATCACTCATTTAGTTATAGAAGGTGACTCTCTAAATTTAATAAAATTTTAATTAAATAAGAATGTTTTAAGTAGATTATAAGGATGGGAATTCAAAACACCATTAATTTATGGCATAAAAAATTTAAAATCCAAAAGAGAATAAAATGAAAAACTTATATCTTTCTTGATGAGAAGGGAAAAACTCATTTATTTTCAAGGTGGACTCTTTAGAGACTTTATTCTTATCCCCTAGAATCAAATTTTCCACTAGGTGTTTAGATACATCACCTTGTAATAATGATTAAATCATGATTTCTCATACCAATTTTCCACCTTCAACTATTTTAGACACACAAATCCAATTAGATTCCCCTTTTATTTGCTTATCTCTTTGGAAATGTTTTCTTGGAAGTTTAAGTGAAAATAAACATTCTTATATTAAACCAAGATTTGATATATTTAATATATCAATAGGATATAAATTAATTTATTGGGTTAAATCCTAATATCAAGATGGTTTAAATAAATAAATAGAGATCTTCCCCTAAACTAGATCTTGGGAAAATGGGGAAGGGATCTCTAAACCTATGAGGTCTGAGACCATCACTATAAAAATTATATATAAAGATAAATCTCTAGAGAAAAGGGTAAAGATGGGTCATCTAAGGAATCCAAGATCCTTATTAAAAAACACTATTTATGAAAAATAAATATTCCGTGTGTCATCTTCAAATAGGATCCATTATTCTCATTCTCATAGTTATTATACGAAGGAGAATGAAGACATTGATGCATGGAATCATGGGGATGACATTGAGATTGTGGATGAATAGACCAATGATCAAGATGATGAGACAAAGAGTGGTAAAAGGAAAATTTATGTTATTAATGTTGATAATATTTAGAACAATATCATTTCTATGGAGAAGGATATAGATTTGTATAATTTTTTTTATGAATTAGTTAATGTAGGATAATGAGATTCTTATGGATAAAATTAAATAGTTACAAAATATTCAAACAATGAATTAAATCCCCATAAAAACATAGACAAAGGTATAATATGGAAAATGACCCCTAATATCAATGAAACACATGGAAATGTATATGACATCAATTGTTTTCATGTGAGTATAAATATCTATAAATGACATGAGGATGTCAAGGATATAAGTCTAAAGGAAGTCTGTAGAAGATTATTGATCATTTAAAATTTTGAAGCTTACATTTTCTTCAAAAGGTTTTCTTGGATGTTGAATAACATGGTAATACATAGGTGTCATGTGGAATAATTGGTTGATGAATCAACGAGTAAAAATACTATAGTCTGGAGGATCCTTAATTAGGGAGGATTATCAACTTCTGTTGAAAATATTAGGGGTTTTAATCCACATGTGTTTATATATATATATATATATATATATATATATATATATATATATATATATATATATATATATATATATATAATTTTATAAATCATGGGAAGCTTAGGTAATGAGTGTAAGTGGTGTCACATTCATAGTTTCTAAAAAATTCATTACATTAGTAACATGTATGAATTCTACTTACATAAAAAATTCAAATCTAAAATAGATTATAATGAAGAAGTTATATCTTTCTTTAGGGGAAAGAAAAAACCCATTTATTTTCAAGGTGGATTCTTGAGAGACTTGATTCTTGTCCCATAGAATCAAGCTCTCTACTAGGTGTTGATATACATAACCCTAGAATGCATATTCAAATGTGTTTACTCATACCACTTTGCCTTCCTCAAATATTTTAAACACATAAAAATGATTAACTTCCCTTTTTATTTTATTCTCTCTTTGGAAAACTTTGTCTTAAATGTTCAATCAAACAAATTTGTGCTTTTTAAACCAGGATTTGGTCTATTTGATGTATCAACATGATAAAAATCAATATATTATGTTGAATATTGATATTAAGGTGGTTTACAAAAGGAAATAAAGGTCTTACCCTAAACTAGATGATAGGGAAAAGGAGGAAGGGAGCTCTAAACCTAAGGTCCAATACCATCACTATAAAAATTATAGCTAGTGAAAAAGGGTAAAGATGGGAAATATAAGGAAGCCAAGATACCTATAAAATAAAAAAAATATGATAAAACATTCCATGTGTTATCTTTAGATACAAGCCATTATTCTTATTATCATAGTCATTTTATGGAGGGTAATTAAGACATTGATGTGGAGAAGCCTGGAGATGAGATTAGGACAGCACCTGAATAGACCAAGGATGATGAAACATGGAATGGTAAAAGGAAATTTTTTTCTATTGATGCAATAATGTTTAGGACATAATCACTTATGTGGAGAAGTATATATATCTAAATAATTTTTTATAAAATGGTTAATGTAGGATAATGAGATACTTAGGGATAAAATTAACTAGTTTTAAAAGTATAAAAATAATGAATGAAATATTGATAAAAACATACAGGAAGTACAATTATGGAAAATGAACCCAAACATACCAATTATATCAATCAAACACTATATATATATATATATATATATATATATGTATATGTATATGTATGTATATATATATATATATATATGTATATATATATATATATATGTATATATGTATATATATATATATATATGTATATATGTATATATATATATGTATATATGTGTATATATATATATACATATACATATATATATACATATATAGATATATATAGATATATATAGATATATATATATATATATATAAATATACACATACATATATATATATATATATATATATATATATATAACATCATTTATTTTCATGTGAGTAATAATATCAATGATTGGCATGAAGATGTCAAGGATGTGAGCCTAAAATATGGTTTTATAAGATTGCTTTTCATTGAAATTTGTGAAGATTACATTTTATTCAGAAGATTTTCTTGGTTTTGGAATAACATGGAGGATATAGGTGTTATAGAACCCCTAGATGATTAGTTATAGGTTAGGAAATGAGTATAAGGGGTGTCTCATTCATAGTTTATGAAGACTTTATTGAACTGGTAACATGTTTTAATTTAGATGGCATAAAAATTCACATCCAAAAAGATAATGATGAATAAGTTATAGGTTTATTGAGGGGATAGGAAAAACTTGTTGATTTTTAAGTTAGATTCTTGAGATACTTGATCCTTGTCCCATGGAATCACATTTTCCACTAGGCATTGAGATATATCACCCTAATTTGTTTACTCATACCACTTTTGATTCCTCAATTATTTTATACATAATTTATTTTATTAGATTCCCATTTTGTTTACTTATCTCTTTAGAATTTTTTTATTAGGTGTTCAAGCGAACAAAATTATACTTCCATTACATAAAAATTTGGTTGATTTGATGTATCAACATGATATAAATCAAGATATTGGGATAAATATTGATATCAATGTGCTTGAAATAAAGAAACATATGCATTCTTCTAAATTAGAAGTTGTGTAAAAAGGGTAAGGTATATCTACACCTAGGAGGTCAAATACCATCACTATAAATATTCAAGCTGAATATAAACCTATAGGAAAAATGATAAAGATGGGTCATCTAGAGAAGCCAAGATACCTATCAAATAAACCAATATTGACAACAAATAAATATTCCATGTGTAATATTTATATAGGGGTTATTCTTCTCATTCTCATATTTAATTTATAGATGGGAATGAATATATTAATGTGGAGAAGCCTAGAGATAAGATTAGGACTATGCATGAACATACCAATGATCAAGATGATGAACATGGAGTGGTAAAAGGAAAAATTATACTATCAATGTTGATAATATTCAAGACATAATCACTTATGTGGAGAAGGATATATATACATAAAAGTTTTATTTAATGGTTAATTAAGGATAATGAGATATTTGTGATAAAATTAAATAGTTAAAAAAGTATACAAATAATGTATGAGATAAACATAGAGGAGCCAACAAATACATTAGAAAAACTTTAATGAAGTTCATTTAGTTTTAGTAGAAGACAAAAAAAATTGATATTGAAAGAGATAAAATGAAGGAAGACATTAATAATATCATATAAATTAGTTAGTTATCTATCAAAAATTTCACTACAAGCATTCACATGATGAAATAAGTCCTTGGGAAGGAGAAAAAAATAAGTTGTGGAGAAATCAAAAGACTAAAACTTTAGGAAAAAAGGGAAGAAGATTCCAAACAAGGAAATAGATATTGAGAAGGCTAAATACATCATCAAATTCATGGATGAATAATGAGAGGTATCTAAAGCCTTAATAAATATTGTTGACACTTAGATTTTAGATTATTATTTTTCTTGTTTTGTTGTAGAATATCTATTTTTTGGTAGTATGTTTATCCTTGTGTTTTCATAGTTTTCAGAGTTGTGACATTTGGTTTTGTGTTTATTTTATTATACATTTCTTCTATTTTTTCAAATATTGGGTCCTTATAAAAATTATTTTTTAACAAATAATCAAAAATTAAATCTCCTTTAATCTAAGGGGATAAACCAAATAAGTAATAGTGTGACTTATTGATTGTAGTATCCATAAAATAATTTTCAACCTAGAGACAAACTTTTCCAATAATTATTCACTATATATGCAACACTAAAATACTTTAAACAAATGAGTGGACTAACACACTTTATTGAAAGTAAACACTCTTCATTGGAAAGGAAACATTATCTTACAAAGTAAACATTATCTTACAAAGTAAACACATGTTTATTTTAAAATAAAACATAGGAGAGTAAACACAGTTTGATTTTAAAGTAAATATTAATCTTGGTTGGAATTTCCATATACAATGGTGCATGTGGAAATGAAATAAACACAAATAATTAAATATTTGTAACTAAATATAACTATGAAAAGTACACACACTTACATAAATATAATCTAAATGAGATTGCCACAACATAAATAATATAAATGATGGATGGGAAAAAAAACCATTGAATCCTTGTGAGTGGGCCTTACTACAATTATACTAGAGCTTAAATACCTTCCTCCTTAAGGAATTAATTTTGTATCGTTTTAACTCATTTTATTAATATTTTTAATTGATTAAGATATTTTGATCTAGTTATATATTACATCTCTACATCCATAAACTCTCATTTATATAGAGGAGGTGTGGGTATTATTAAATGTTCTCCAAATATTATAAACTAAAAATGTAAGATATAATAATCTAAATAAACCATATAAATATTAAAAATATAAATGTGGTTTAGAACTGGACTACCATATGTAATATGAAGATAACCAAGATTCAATCCAATGGGAATATCATTAAGTTACAACTATATATATCTTGGCATATGACTCTTAATGATTTAAAATCCACTTGAGGTGGTTAAAAGTGGAATTTTATCTTAACCAATCATTATTTAGTAAAAAAATCACCCAAAACCATTGTTATAGGCTGACATAGTTAATCTCCATGGGTGATCAATGTTTCCATAGTAAAATGATATTTATCCTAAAGATAGCTACAATTAATCATATCATGGTTGTTATAGTTGTAAAAAACACACAAAATATATATTTTTCCATTCTATTCACCATTAATACTAACTAAATCATTTAAAACCATTAAATCATACTTTTTATTCTATAAATATCATATTAGACCAATATGAAATTTAATTATATACTATATATTATATGTACATATCAACATGGGAATATTATGAAAAAAATAAGTATCCTAATAGAGACTAAGTCATAGGATGAGGACTATTTATAGGCCTCATTATACGTCCAAAATTAGGTAAATATGCATCCATGTGAAATTAATGTTTGCTTAGACTAACTTAAACTCAGACATAAAATATACACATGTATTCTTTAAGTCACATGGTGAAGCATCTCTAATTAAATTCTTGGGAAAGTAACCTATGTATTTCTTAAACTTCTCCCATTTATTAATCTCTTATTTTTTATCCACTCATATAGTCCCAACATAGGTAGGAATGGGAACCATAAAAAAGTATCCTAAATATCAGCCCTATCCATTCAACAATGTTATACCTTAAGTAGTTCATGGACTTTATAGTTTTTCTATTTGTAGCTCTAAATTTGTAAATAGAATAGGGTTATCTACATTTCAAGGAAGGATTAAGTTCCTTAGATATATTGCCATAATCACTATAAAATTACCTATGTATTTTATTATAGATAAATATGAAATTACTTAATAATTTACTCCCATATCATTACATAACCTGATTATATTATGGAAATAAATACAAATGATCCCTTTGTTTAATGATTATGCTAGGTTAAGGGTGTAATTTTATATAATTCAAGGTAACACGTTTATCTCTATGTTTTAGGCTACCATCTCCTATTTTCCTCTCAACTCATTTCTAAGATAGGGAAAATAGGATATTAATTGAATATCCCATTCAATAATATTGGGGTTAAACTCATTATCCATTTTCACTTCATAACCATGTTGATATAATGCATACAAAAAGTCTCTAAACTTGAAAAAAATACTGGAACATGGTTTGTAAAAAAGATAAAGGAGGATCATATGAATAGTTTTTCTCTAGATATTCTCCCTAATTGATATTGTATTAATTGTTATTTGAGATATAATGTATAAACCCTAAAGGGTGGTTTACACTATAGAATTTGAATAAACAACTCAAAAATATTTATAATTTATAATTTTAGACCAATAATTATTATTTAATTTTTCCAAAAAATTTCCTCTTTCTTTTTCATTTACTCCTTCACGGTCATTTTGTCTTCTATGATTTGGTGATTTTTTTATTTTTTGCATAGATTGAGCATCATTCAAATTTTAAAGTATATATAATTATTTGGTGATATTTACTAGATATAAAATATATAAAAGGATAAATGGACACTTGATAAATACATGGATTAGTATCATGATATGTGATAGTGGCTATAGGGTCCCAATCATATTATTATGTAGTGGTTATAGGTTATGTTGACCAAATTTTGACCTCAAGTCAAAATTTGGTCAACCCCTCTAATTTGAAACTTCATAGGGTTTTAAAAAACCTATATGTGGTATTTTAATGGTATTAAATTATCCTACATAGTTTCTTATGGTCATATTTATCCTTGTCTAACCTTGTTCAAAGTTTGGTCTCATGTGTACTTGTCTAGTCCTGAGGGTCACTTGTGAGGTCTTGATGTTGTCAAACATGGAAAAAGGTTTGATATTGTTTATATTAATTTAAAAAGGTTATTAACATTAAATTAAGGTCATAATATCATGAGTTAACCTTTTATTTGGTTCTTATGTGCTAAAATGACACTTTGGCCACCTTTTAGCCTATTTTATGGAGTTGTAAGTAACATATTCAAATAAAAAAATTTAAAGAAGACTCATAACATAATTTATGTCATAAATGGGTCAAATAATGTTAATATATGGTTAGATACTAACAAAATTTGTAGTTCAATACTTAAACTAAGCTAAATGACACTTTATAAGCACTTTTGGGCACTTGTACGAACTTGCAAGATAATATTTCAGTTATAAATGGTTTTATATTATCCCTTGGGATGCCAAAAAATCATTTTGACCAAGTTTTAGGTCATATAAATGCTTCAGGCATTCTCTGTCCTCCATTATTGCCTTCACAAGCTCAGCAAGGCAAAATTAAAGTGGATGGTATGACTAGGAGACGAGAGTTTAGAGTTGAAACTATGGAAATTTTTGGGGGTCCTAATAATATTAAAATTAATGGTATTAATTTTCATATTCATTTCCCCTCCTTTATGAGCAATTGTTAAGAGTGACAACAGGTCACTATGACTTGTCCATTCAAGCAGGGTCTAATTTTATTTATTTTTCCACTTAAAAATTCAAAGGATAAGAATGGTTTATATGGATTTTTTAAGAGTTAAAATATATATTTTACATGTTGGTTTCATTATATAACTCATCTCCATGAAGTTAATTCAATAGGATAAAGAGTGTCTCAATGTATATGGTGTTTCAGTCACTCTTACTGCAAGTTTTGGTTATTTGAGACATTGTTCACTTTCAGAGGTTTCCATTACTCCATTTATCATGAAAATTCCCCGAATTTTTCCATGTTTCATATGTTATCTCTTTTAATATTCCACCTTGTTGATAGTATTTAAGAAATTTCATATGCCTTGCTCTTTGAAAAACATGGTAAAATTCATCAATGGTTTTTCACAAGTCTAAGTGTCATGTTTGATCTAAATGATAATGTGTAAACCAATTAATCATGAGATAATACCATGGAAATTGTTGAATAATTTCATGTTTTTTAGATATGTGACCAAATTTGTACTCTCAAATAATGTTGAAATGTGTTCTAGCCATCCACAGGTCTATAGACTTGTCAGTGGACATCCATGAAACCAAAATCCTAAGCAGAGTATGTATAAGTAGTGTAATAGTGTGACATATACTATTAAACACTTTAATAACCTTGATAGACTTATTAAGGCATTAATGGATTCATGAGAGACTCTAATTCTAACACATAGACCTCACCATGAGCTGACTATATGTACATGTCTATATAGACTAGAGGGACAAGTGGAGGATGACATAATGTATTATCATAGGAGCTATAAGATATTAAGAGATGTTGGAAAAGATTAAATTTTTTGATACAACATAAGAGTGTCCAATGCTAAAGAATTGGCTCTCCAAGAAGCCTATGTAATCAAAAGAGACCTCCAGGCCCTATCCTTGTAGGTCTTCATTATAGAATAAAATTTTATTTTAATCCAAAAAAAAAAGGTTAAATCCATACATTAAAGGAAAAAGTGTCACAAACCATTTAAATCATCTAAAAAGTTTTAATTCAAGAAATGGTTAGAGGATAGAGTTCATAAGCATTAATTCATATACACATGTTTGTGTATGGAAATAGGGAGGCAAAGACCTGAGAGTGTCATGAATTAGTAAAATAGACCTTTTAAGGATAGAAAAGGAACTATTAATAATGGTTTGAATCCTCTAAGGAACAATGATGGAGTGATAATACCAAGTTTAAAACTTCATGCTCAAACCTTCTCCTAATAAACACCTACAACCATGCCTTAGAAGGTGTGAGCTATATATTGCATATAGTGAAGAGTTATTACCTTGAAAAGGTTGCATAAGGTCAGTGAAATTTTGGAGAGCCTTAGTAAGATGATTTTTTGGTTCAATGATTATAAAAAAGGTTCTAAAATATTAAGACATGGTCAGGACCTAAACAATTGGTTACTACAACCAAGCTAATTGAAGAGTGAGAAGGGTACATTGTGTGGTGAGGTCATAGTGAATTGAGAGTGAATTTATAACTGGTTATAGAATATCATAAATATATGATAGATTATTTTAAGTCCAAATAATGGAAATGGATTCCTCCAAATAAAGAATGCACTCAAACTATCAACAAGACCATACATAGGTGTGCTTGAGGGATCAGTCCAACTTTAAGATGAAGAGGGAAGGTAGAACATTTATAAAAGGATTTTTGGATCCCAATTTGGATTTAAGATAGGTTAAATATTCATTTAATAGGATCATTGATATGAAAGTGAGTTCCTAAATAAACAATATAGTTAGGATACCTTAATATGCACCTGCAAGCTACAATGAAGAGCAAGCTAGTTTTAAGCCTAGGAAAGAAACAACATGTGTATCAAGAACACTAAATACTATCTCAATTTGAAAAAAAATTCATATGGTCACTTGAGTAAAAATGGAAAAATGAGTAAAATGACTAGACCAAGCTCCACCCATGCCTATATAGTTAGATGACAACTTACAGGTCTACCTAGGTTCAGGAGAGTTTTTTATTTATTAGAGAAGGGTAAAGGTCTACGAAGACTTATAAAGTAATTAAAATTATTTGAATGTATTTTCATAGTGCCATAAAACCTAATTTATAACCCTAAGACCTAATATAAAAGGTGAATAATGTCAAGGCTCTGTTATAGACCATACAAGCCTAAGACACACACATGCCCATATGGACAATCATGAACCAAGTGACTAGATGAAGGTAAAGAGAAGGAATGGGGGCATGGAAATGTATAAATTTTTATATTATACCATAAAGAGTTGTCATAAATAGGGTAGAGAAAATAATATTTAATTTTGACCTCTTAAGACATCTCAATCTATCATAATGCATGATTTTCATTCAAGAGTAGTCTTATCTCACTTGGTAAGATCATGAAACCAATACATGGATCCAAATGGTTTTATGAGGAATTATTAAGGTCTCCACACCTTATTATTGAGGCATCATTTATTGTATTAACTTTTTATCCTACATGAACAAAGGCTAAGATCTTAAACCCCTCTCAAATGGATTGTTTGTAACCTGAGGAGCACCTTCTCACACTCAAAAATTTCATGAGGTTTTACATGGGAAATAGTGGTGTTTGGAGGTGATAGAGAGGTACCCTAACTACAATATCTTGGAATTAGGAGATAAATATGATCTATTCTTTATAAATAATCCTTAAGAATGAAACATACCTAAAACCTTGATAGTGACCATTCAAGAGAAATGGGCTTATAAATGAATTGCATGACCTATATTTCTCCTAAAACATCTTGTATGTTATTGATGACTCTAATTAAATTATGTAAATGTATTTTTTCCATGAAGTGGTATGGACTATAATAAATACACTAGTTTACATGATTTTTGGTGTTTTATAAGGATTTTGAGCAAAGGGAAAATTTAAAACCATTAGAGGAGGCCATTCTATAAGTGGTCAAAAAAATCTCATTTTCCAACATAATCTCAAATAGGCCTAAAATGAGACTAGGTGGCAAGGTCATTTCATGGTTCTCATACTTCCATAGGGTTTCAAGTCCTCAAATTTTACACATAGGTTTTTTATATCATAAGTAAAGTTAATAAAATTATTTTGGATGATTTAACATGTGTGGAAGAGGTATATAGTAGAAAAATAGGGTTTAGGCAAGGAGGCCTAATTGAGGAAAGAGAAAGTAAAAAAATGGACTTCTACTCAGAATATGAACATGAAATTTGACATGAATTTGTATGGATATACTGGGTACTTAAAAATTCCCCTATTTTTTTATTACTTTCCATATACTCTTTTACACAAGGAGGTTTACAGTTCTTTAGGGTTATGAGGAAAATGGGCCAAGTGAAAGCGTGAAGAGAAAAATGGAGTCTTGGGAATTGTTCTAAGAACCAAAATGGATTATTTTTGGTTTGAGAAGATATTTTAAGGTCCTCCATGTTGAAATAGTTATTTGAAGAATATGAAATTGATTTTTGAACCACTTGGGCCAAGCTAGGCATGGGAAATGAAGAGTTTCAAGACACTTAGGCATGTGAATGATGAAATGGTAGATCATAGGAGTTTATTAATGAATGATATGTGTTAAATAAGGATGTATAAATTAATTCATGGTTAATTTATGATTAATATTATATTTCTCACTTCTCATTTGTAAATAAAGGGCAGTTTTCAAGAAGATAATCAATATATCAAGCTAAGTTTTAAATCCTATGCCACTTATAGGGTTGGAGCATATTCAAGAATGAGACACATGTATTTTTAAGTATGTTTAGAAAATTTATATAAATAATTTATTATTTTAACTCATGTTGGACACTCAGTAGTCCCTTTCCACTATGCCCCCTCTCTTCTCTCAATTCTCTATATAAGCAACCACTTTTGGTTTTGTAAAGGATCCACATCTGGTATGGCAAATCCCTACTAGTTTGAATACTACTTTTTCCTTTGAAAAAATATTTCAATTTGGTTTTAAGTTCTTAATCTCTTATCTAAGTCTGTGAATTAAATCATGATTGAATGGCAAGTGATTGTTATCTCTCCTAGTGTTCATCTCACTCTCTCATGCTTTTTGTAAGAAATCAACCTTCTAACAGGTCACATGAAGTGTAGTTAGTTTTTATTTTATGTATTTAAGTGTAAGGAAGAGTGATTGTGTCTAAAATCAGACCTTATATTTATCTACCTTGATAAATTCATGGCATCTTACCTTCATGTTGAAACACTTTTGTTAGGAGAATCTTGGGTGTTGAGATCAGATTTGTGAATCACCTTTCATAGTGAAAGTTAATGGTATTCTTGTGGAGTTAAAGTTAGTGAATCACTTATATTATTTTAGTGTTAATCCATTCTATCCATTTTATTTAAAATTAATTATAGTATTAGTTAGTTGTAGGTGTGGTGCAAGGGAACTAGCCCTTCAATCTAGAGACTCATCTCTCCCATAGGTCACCCACAACTTGAGAGATGTTTCCAAGTTACATCAAATCAAAAGAGTTTGGAGTGTACATCCTTTAGGGTTTAAATTTGATGCATAATAGTTTCTTTAATGATAAATGTGGTTGTAAGATCCTAAATGATATTTGTAACTATGGGTTCCTTAGTGTTAAATGTGGTTGTAAGCTCCTCTGTTATGAGTGCAAGTGATATAGTGAATATATATCAATAGTTGTAGGTATTCCCCCTAATTATTTATATACCTCAATCATTATTTATTATTCAAAAAATCTTGCCAAATTATTCAACTCACTATCCTTAGCTTCTAAATCTTGAATTATTTCCTTAAAATATTTAATTTCATTTTATGAAATGATAATATTTTCATGTGTATATAGAAAAATGTTGGGATAGACTTGGGAATCACTATGACATCTAAAGGCTTGTTCTTCACCCCTTTATTCTCTAAATTCTATCCTATGACTATGTTATTTTGAAGGTGTCCTCTTTTCTACTTAATCCATTATCTCTTATTCTTTTTATGACTACATTATGTCATCATTAGTTAAATATCCAAACTCTTCCTCTTCTCCTTGTTATAATTATTCTTCTTATTCACTTTGAATCTCTTCCCATTTTTTATTTTATTCATCGTCTAAAATTTAAATCATCATAGCTTTTAAGGACCTTATTTACTTTAATAAATGGGTGTTCCTTTGGGTTTTGATAAAGGCTACCTCAAAAATATTATACATATTATGAGGATTTGAAGATGATAATGTAGTAATTATTTAGGTTTCTTGTACGAGACGTAAATAAATTGTAGACACTTAATTTTAACCATTTCCATGTCTAAATTTCAATCAAGGGTGATTTTACATAATCTTATGAAAAATTAACCAAAAATAATCACTAGACCTAATTTACCTACAAAACTATTAGTTTAAACCAAAATCACAATGACACATCCTTGATTAGAGTAATGGATCATATTGAATCATTAATATTACTAAGTTCTTCATGAATTAAACCAACCCTTTGCAAGTGTCTTCATAGGATAATTAAGTAAATACTTGATTGATAAATCAAGCACTGAAAAAGGTCCATCATTCTTCTAATTATTGATTAATCCCACTTAATAAAGAATAATCATTCCTCAAATAAGAAAATCCATGGATTTAGAATTATCCAATTTTACTAAATTCAAAATTAGAATACTACCTAATAAATGAATGACATCATAAAGTAAAGTGTGCAATAACTAAAAGGTTATGATAAGTTATTACACCCTTTTTACACACACTTCCTCTTACACTTCTGTTACACACTCCAAGAAGGCAAATTATTTCACTTTTATACCAATATGCCTTTCGCACTCCAAAAGTCCTTAAATGGCATATCTTGCACACTCCATATAGGTGATCATGAGTTTCAAGACTCATCCTCCACCAATAATCTTGATATCATATCAATGGTTGATAAACATTTAAAAAGTCTATAAATACAAGGGAATTCGGCCATTAGAGACAATACGATTCATTTAAAATTACTCTAAAAAATTATACAATGAGATTAACCCAATTCTGATGCCAAAGCAAAGCCAAGCCAAGAATCAAGTATAGACAAGGAGAGGTGATTCCCACATGTGAAATCAAGAATTGTCAAAGAATTTGTAGCCTATAAGCTGAACTCAACCCCTTAATACCAATCTCAATAAAATATTCTAAGGTATAAACATTTGTTTTTATCTTCTAATGTGCATTTTTAAATTTTTTTCACATATCTAAACATATGGATTATGCTTGAGACGCTAGTTCTTCAAGTTTGTGTTGATTTTTTCACTAATAGATTAACTAACCTCTCTTGGATTTACAATATACATAATGGCATGCCCGATGAGACCTACAAGATTTAAAACACCCCAAAAGTTCTTTTAGACTATTATCATTCTTCTCATTATAAAAATTAACTTAGTAACTAGTTTAATTCATCTCTTTTTCTTAAAAAATCATTAATTTATGGTTTAAGTGAAATCAACAATTTTGACCTACTAAATAGTGAAATCATCCATAAAATAGTGAATTTACCCCACTTATAAAAAAAATTGATATATTAATCAGTGAATACACACTTTTTCACTTTATATCATGTTCTATTTATAGGTTTTAGAATTAGAGATATCATTGCAAAATCGATAAATTCAACCTACTAATTAGAGAATTCACTCTTCTATATTTTATGTTCATTTTGTGTGAAAATTTTAAAATCAATGAATCAACCTGCTAATCAACAAGTTCACTCTTTTATATTTTATATATGTTATGTTTATATGTTTTGGAATTGGAAAAATTACTTTGGAATCAATGAAATGTCTTTATAATTAGTGAATGTCTTTTTAATAAGTGAATTCATCCTTTTATTATATCTATTTTTTTTGTCTATGTAGGTTATGGAATCAATGAAATTTCTATGGAATCATTGAAATAGATCTACAATCAATAAATTTATCCTACTAATTAGTGGATTAGCCACATTTTACTTTCTATTCTATTATATTTTTATAAAATAGTGAAATTATTTTGTAATCAACAAAATTGTTTAGGAATTGGTGAAAGAACTCTATAATCAGTGAAATTAAGTCTACCTACATATTGATGAAGTAAATTTTTGACAAAAACTTGAGACCTACAAATTTTAAAACTACTTATAATATTAAAATTCTAACCATATTTATTTATGACCTTGAGCAAAAAGTGAGTTTTAAACTCTAAGAAAAGCACATTTGTTTTCATCACGTCTCGATTTGGACTTGAAACAAACTCATATTTCCATTTGGGTTATGATAAAAAGTTGTTTATTGTACAAAGTTATTTTTTTAATAAAGTTTTTGATTCTTTATTGAATATGTTATGGGGTTATTTTATGTGTATGCTCTCCCCTTTTTGGGTGACTCATAAACATAAATTTAACATTTTCCTTATAACCTTATTTTTATTTTGGTTGTGTGGGGTGATGTTCATCACCTTATTACATGTACTAGGGGCTCGTTGACTAAGAAATTTCATCTTAGCATCATACCAAACCCATTATATAATGGGTTATAAACATTGAGTCTGCCCATGTGTTATCTTAGTTAAAATGTCCCTTGGATCTTGGCTTAGCCACTAACACTTTACTGAGAGCCTTACATATGAAGTGGCCACAAAGGGACTAGACCCTTTGGTGAATAGAAAATTTAACTTAGACATACAATTGATAGATATTTTTATGCCCACATACTATAAGGTATATTAGGACCATCTATAAATCCAAGTAAAATCTTTTAAGACCTTCTTTTACTATGTAACATTTATTAATACAAGGCAGAAAAGGTAACATCCCTTGAAGATCACCTTGCTTTTACAAATCTTTTAAGAGAAGGGTGGGATTAAAAACCTTAGATAATTACAATAATTTCTTAAACGAATATTAAATTTTATAATCCTCTCTCAAGTCAAGTATATTTAAGGTTTGAATAGATGTGATGTAAACTAGTATCCTTTATTAGAATTAAATTTTAATGATTGTGTCTTTTTGCTTTATTTTTTGTCAAAACCTCATTCATATTTGAAACCAACTCCAAAAATCCAAGTCTAAATCCAAACCAATTTTATACACACAAAAAGGCATTACTCTACAAAAATTCTAGGTCAAAAACAAAAGTAACATGTCAAACATGGTCCAAATACCTACCTTTATCATCTAAACCATGCCATTAAGCTACCCAAGTCAAAATAAAAGCCTTGTCCTAAACCAAATTGGCAATATAGAATTAATTCTAAGACCAAATTTCCAAATTAATATCTAAATTTTGTCTTTATGTTGTCCATTTTATTTCAAACCTAATCTAAATTATTAATTCTAGTTTCATTCCATGTCTAATTCCAATTACAAGTCTAGTTCCAATTCCAAGTCAAAGTTTCAATTTTGAGGTAAAACTATTTCAATTTCAAAATCCAAATATTACTCAAATTTTGTTGTTATGTTGTTAGTCTTATTATGATTCTAATCAAACCAATTGCTATTCTAAGATCAAGTTATAATCTTAAAAACCTACTCCAAAATCAACCAAAGTCAACTCTTTTTTAAAATAAAAATTCAAACTTGTTCTAAGGTTGACAAATTAGGTCAACTCCTTTTATAATTCAAACGTCCAAGTCTTGTTCAAACATGATTTGATATTGTTAAAAACTACCTTTGTTCTAAGTTTAGATAGATATTAGGGTTTTAAATTTCTAATCCTAAGTCAGGTTGTCAATACTAAAGCCTTTTTATTATACCAAGTTCAAACACTTCCAACTTTCCAAGTATTAAACATTTGCACTTGAAACCATTGTGCCCAAAACTTGTGCACACCTTTTGGGGAGCATGTTTAAATTCACATATCCTTGCTTGTTAAAACCTTTACCTTAGCATACCCTTTGATTGGTGTAATTAAATTTGAAATTTACCTTGACACAAGTGAGATATCTTACTTCAAAGCATTCCCAAGTATTATTCTATGAAAAGTCACGTACCAAGCCAAGACATAGTCTTATATATCCAAACCTCTTTCAAGACAAAGATCACAAACTTAAACATGCCTAATTACACATGTAATAGGGCCATATATAAAACTTAATTTGATGAATAGGTTGTTTACAACCCATATGGGTATGACCACTATGTAGAGGATGAAAAAGATCAACAATATCTTACCAACATGCCATCTAACACCGAACTTGAGCAACATATCCCATATCTTATAGTTGTATCACCTAGTGTCAAATAAGGCCAACACCAGCCATACCTTTCACATGTACCATTTGATATAGAACATAGAAATAATATAATACACCTTGTGAATGTGCCACCTAATGTTGAATATGGATAGGATTAGTTTTCATGACAACTCTTTAACAATAAAGATGAACATCTTATCATATATTTAGAAATGGGTGAAAAATTTCCCCATGGATTTACCATATAATACTTATGATATTTGGTTAGGACACCCAATGAAACACCTATTGCACTATTAGATAATTATGCCATTTACAACCAAGATCAAATTTATATACCATATTTTAATCAAGCTCTTGTAGTCTAATAAGGGAAAAGGTCAACTCATTAACTAATCTTCTAAAATCCAAATTCTTGCCTCTCGAATCCAACAAGATAAATAGGTTATGGATAATATTAATAGATCTCTTATGACATTGGATATAATAAATCCATCATTAATAGAGATAAGTCCTTCAACTACACATCTAATGGATTTGTTAACTTATCCCATATATAATCTTGATCCATTATCCAACAAGACATTAGTTTCATGTTTGTTTAGCACACCTACATCCGAAGACAATCTAGTAATTAATCCTAAGTCAAATATCCCTACATATTTTTTCCAACATATGGTGGATAAATCTCAAAATGGATACCCCAACCAAAATCAAGTTACCTATACAACACAATAAAATGTTCTTAGAAATTCCCAATAAACCATTTCTCCCAATATTCTAGGTACTTTGTAGCAACACATTATAACCATGCTTAGTCTATAACGCATAGGTTATAAGTAACACTTCAACAAATAACAACTAATAATTTGTAATAGTAAGTTACAAGTCATAATTCACCTCCTCAATAGGTGGTATAAAATCCTCCACTTCAACAAGTGCCAGCTAATCCCCAATAAATGTTGTCTAATCAACATCATATTTTTATTAGTTAACCACTTGATACTTATATTCAATAATGGGACATCCTAAAATCAATAATATATTCCATTTAACCAATAATAAGTTTCCCCTACTTGATAGATTTCTAAAAATCAATAGTATATTCCTCTCTAATCCTAACAAGTCCTATTTAATAACCAACATACAATTCCTTCATTCATGTTTCAATTTCTTACAAATCAATTCTACACTCATCAACAAGTTCCTTACCAACATCAAACCCCATATCATCAATATAACTAAAATCAAGAGTAAACATTCTTTGTAAAACCAATTGCATATATATTCTTTGTAAATATTTTATGCCACCTCTTTATCCAGGTCAAGTTAATGTACCTTTGAATACCCAATAAATTTTAAAAACTTCCTCTCACATTGGTTCCACTTTTTAGGATTTTTAGGAGGTTCATGATGTAGTTTCATCGTTTTAGAAGGGAATCATAATAAGAAGTTTAAACTAGATGGCATTTTCTCTTATCCTTTCAATATGAGTTATATTCAAATACCCTTTTTGCATCATTTTGAGATGCCTATATTTGATAAATACAAAGGGAAAGGTTATCCTAAGGAGCATGTAAAAAAGTTCTTTGTTGCATGTCAAGAGGTTGTGTATATTATGTCTACTTACTTTTCTTATTCCCCCATAGTTTGTTAGGGCATTCCTTAGAATGGTTCCTAAGTCTACCTAAGAATCCTGTTGATAACTTTGATGATTTGTCATATAAATTTTAGCAACACTTCTCTTTAATAGTGGTTGATATATGTCAGGATAAACAATGGTAACTTTGATGATAGGTTGATATATGTCAGGATAAACAATGATAAGGATAAATTTTTTCTACCTACTTATAATGGTGGCGTTCATTAACTAGCTAAATCCCACATAATATCTCTTACAAGCAATTGGCTACAATGTTAACTGCTAATATAATTTATGATGTAACTCATAATATCAAGCTTCATTATGCCAATACATTTTAAAAAGTTATTTACAAGGTAATACATATTTATAAATCCCTCATCAAGAAAGGGATAATCAATATTTAATCTTAGAACCAATATCATAATAAGGCTTAAACATAAGCTCCCACATTAGTACATTAGATAAGCCTAAACAATTCAACAATAATAAAATTGTTGTAGGATATAGGGTAATTAAATCTCAGCATATGAAAAGGGTGAAACCACCTCTTATTCAAGAAAACACACCTACTTAACCTATCACTTTAAAAATACCTCCTCCAAGAAGAGGTCATTATCATAATATATTTTTCAATAATCTTGATAACCCTATTGAGATGGTTTTCTAAAAGCTAGTTGTTGCTAATATGATCATTTATCTAGTGCCAAAACCATTTATGGAAAACAACCTAAACTTTATTGGTATAATGAGAATGAATGTTATGATTATCATCAGGTTAAAGGTCATTCCATTTATAGATGTGTGAAACTTCACCATCTTATTTAATATTTTCTTGAAAGTGAGGAAATAACATGGATAATGTGGCCATGGTGTTTAATTAAAATTTGGGTATCTATCAAAACCTTTTTTTTAAGAAAACTCCAATAACAATCAGAACTAGAATCAACATAAAGCTAACAATTAGAAATAGAATAGACTTCATAATAATTAAAATCAAAAGTAGAATCAACAACATCAAAACTAGAATCAAGGTTAAGATGCCCATTCCAATAAAGTTAACTATAATAATGTATCCTACTACTACAATTTTATAGGTTACATCACTAGTGGACATATAACTACCATTAAGATAAATCCTAAGTCAATTTACAACAATACCTGATGACCTTCATCTTCTTTTAGGACCTCCACTTTCATTTATTGATAATCCTGAATTGGCTTGTAATAGCCCAAATGTTAATCAATAATTAATAGTTACTATTTTATTCTTTCATTCCCCTTATTCTAATTATAATAATCTCTCATTGACTCAAGGTTTTGTAATCATAACTCAATACTTTGAGGTTACCATTTAAGGTCCTATACCTTCTTCCTCTAAAAACCCCATTCAAGGTCCTCTACCTTAAAATACCAAGCCAATTTATCCTATTAATGACAAACCTTATGATATTGTGGAAAAAATTCAAAAGACACTGACATAAAATTCTATTTTAAATCTTATGTGTATGTCAAATTCCCAAATGAACATATTGAATGATATTATAAGTCAATATAAGGTCCCAAATGACATTTAGCCTAATAAATTCAAAATTCTTGTGAGTCATTTTTATCCATGCCAATAACTCACCTTTTATCAAAATGTTATTCCATCCCTTGGACCTTTGCATAATAATTTGATTTACATCTAAGAAATAATTTCCTTTTATAAACTTAAACAAGTCCTCACAGACAGTGGTTCATGAATATATATTGTAAGTTTTAAGCTAGTTAAACACTTAAGATGCACAATAATATATCTTAATCTAGATACCATCACTATCAAAACATATGATAAAGAAGAAAATGAATATTAGGGAACCATTTATTTACCTTTTATCATTGGGCCTCTAACCCATAATATTCTTTTCAATGTTTTTTATTTGGAACTATCATATAATTTTATACTTGAGTGACCATCAATTCATGAAGTACATGTTATACCTTATACTCTCCATCAGTGTATCAAATTTTTCCATTCTAGATTATAAGTTACTATTCCTATCAACCTACAATTGTACCAATTTTTTAAACACTTAGAAGTATAATATGAAAGCTAAAACTATCGATTTGGCATAGAGTGTATCCCCAAGATGGATAAGGATATAGTTGATCAACCACCTAAGTCCAATTATGTGGATATAAGTTCTATTGCCTCCACTTCATCAACACTACCTACTATAATAGCCAATCATTTTACTATTCAAGATAATGGCCTTGAGGCATACAAAATTGGTAATGCTTTTCATATATCCAAGTTGTCTAAGATGCTCAAAGCATATGGGAGACCTAAAATGGAAACTCCCAAAATGTAATGGCACATGAAGGATGATTCTCATATAAAATACACATTATATTCATAAAAATCACTTCATAATAGTAAGAATATATCAATGTGGATGATGATTCATTATTATATAATAGTGATTTTGCCACTTGATACCAAAACATAAAGTATCATTTCCAAACATGATAATGGATAATCAAGACTACAATGGAAAAGTAATTAGGGAAAAACAACAAGCACTTATTGAGCCAATATCAATTGACAAAAATAAAGGAACTCTAGGTATTGGATATAAACTATCTGAGGGCCTTAGATATTAAGAATAACTCTAATTTATCATCTAACACTGACAACGCAAACAACAATGTAGAGTTATATTATAGAATTTATGATGAGTTATCTAACACTAACTTATTTTAACCTAATACCATCTATACCATTACTTATGCGCCATCTTATTCCCCTCTTTTCCTCCATCATCTCTAATTGATCGAGTGGGACCAACAAAACTTATACATACCATCAGATGATTTTTCATAATCATAGGCAATTTTTGAATTCGTAGGCCTCATAAATAATTTTCTACTTGGTGATCACAAACATGGATTTGTTATTACATTAGACCTTGATGCCTATTTTGGATAATAGGTGAACTTCCTTATTCACAAATAAAAAGAAAAATAAAATCAAACATTGAAGTCCCAACGTGAAAACATCTTTGAGGCACTTTTGGACTAGGGAAAAAGTAAATAAAAAGATGAGTCCCTTGGTGATAACATATTTCAAGAATCATTAGATGTGGAAGTTAATATTTTTTCAAATTAAGCTTAGTCCTCCTCTATCCCCAAAACTTCATGCTAATCAAGAATTAATTTAGAGGATCAAAAATTATTTGATCAATTAACTCAATATTTCTCACATGCCTTTGCCAAATAGCCTTTACTAGACCTTAGAGATTAAAATTATTCTTGCATGGTTAAACTTGATCAGCCTATCAAGCCACTAGATGAAGATAAAGACTAGTGTACCATAGTACCAATTATTCTAGAAGAATGTTCTACACTAATGGAAAATACCACTAAAGTTAATATTATAACACATGTTGATCCTAAATAGATCAAACTTGGAGTGTCCCTCATTGAAGAAGAACATGGGATTATTAATTCTATCCTTCAAGAGTTTACTAATATTTTTTCCTAGTCTTATTCACATATTTTTTAATTTTGATCCTAATTTAGTTGTACATTGCCTTTTTGTATACCCTGATGCTAAGTCAATCAAGCAAAAGATGAGAAAAATGCACCCCTATATAGCCTTACTTTTCAAGAAAGAATTAGAAAAACTATTGGAGGTAGGGTATATCTATCTTATACATTATTTAGAGTGGATATCAAACATTTTCCCAGTTAGGAAAAGTCCTTAATGAATCTAATTATGTATCAATTTGAGAGATATCAATAAATCATCCCAAAGGATGACTTTCCTTTACCCAACATTGATATGATTGTGGATTCCACAATAAGGTAAAAGATGTTATCTCTTATGTATGGATTATCTAGATATAAATAGATCAAAATCACACCTAAAGATGAACACAATACAATGTTCACAACTTTATTGATAATGTTCTACTATCAAGTGATGTTATTTGGCCTCAAAAATGCAAGTGTCATATACCAATGTGAAATGACTATCATTTTCCAAGACATGATGCATTATTTTATTAAAGATTATGTAGATGATATTTTTGGAAATACAAGACTATATTAAGACATCTAGATGTATTATAAATAATATTTAAAATACTTCATGAATACAAAGTAAGGCTTAACCTAAGAAGTGTGTTTTTGCATTACTTCTAGTAAATTGATAAGTTTCATTATATCCCATAGGGGCATTGAAGTTGATCCAACCAAGGTTAAGGATATTATATAAAATGCCTCCAAATTTTAATCTAAATTAGGTCCACATCATATATGGAAATATCTAATTTGTTTATTTCTTAGTTGGAAGATAGATACCATCCCTTCACTTATCTTTTAAAAAAGGGCACCACTTTCTCATGGAATAATTATTGTCAATAATACTTTGATCAATTGAAATATTATCTATAAAATACACATGTTCTCACTCTACCAACACCTATAAAGTCATTGTTTCTCTATATCATAGCAACTAAACCTCCCTTGGAGTATCTACTGGCACAACATAATGATCAAGGGAAATAAGGAGACATATACTATTTGAGCCACACAAATTGTTCTTATGAACATAATTATAGCTCATTTGAAAAATCTTGCATATAAATGGTGTTTATATCCCATAAATTTAAAAATTATATTCTCAACAACAAGACCATTTTCATTTCAAAGTGGACCCACTACAATACCTAATTTCCAAGGTAACCTTGACTAGTCATATGGCCAATTAGATCATGCTATTGAGTGAGTTTGAGATTGAATATGTAAATCAAAAGGATATTAAGGGGGACACACTTGTGGATTAACTTGATAAATCACCCTTGTCAAATACCAATCTAGTTGTTTCCAATTTCCCTAATGAATCAATCATGACTCTAGACAACAAGTGTTATCAGCCTCAGTACTAGACCCTTTACTTTGATATTTCTTACACTTATCATGGATTAGGATCTGATATTTTATTCATAAATTTGTAAGGAGATCATATTCCAAAATCATTGCACATTAGTTTTTATTGCACTAACAATATATCATAGTATGAAGTACTCATTTTATCACTTCATATAGCAATAAAATGGAATATCAATAAATTATTTGTTCACAAAAAATCTTAGATGATTATTAACCAAGTGATAGAGTAATAAAATACCAAATATGACAAGCTTATTCCTTACAAGAATATGGTGGGCCATATTAAACACATATATTAACATGTCCAATTTGAATAGATTTCAAGAGTCAATAAAAATTTGCCAATGCAATGGAAATAATTGGTTTATTAGTAATGATTATAGATTGTTCTATATATTACTAGTTCCTTATTAAACATATCTTAAAGGAATATCATGTAAATTTTGAATATAAAATGGTATGTGATATTATTAGTTCCATTTCATCTTGGTACTCTAATATATATGCCTACCTTACTAATAATATTCTCCCTTATAAAGTTTTTCACAACAAATAAAAATCTTTCATTCACAATATCTCCCATTATACCATTCTCACTTTCACATTCTATTGTAAGGATATGATGGAACTCTACTTCATTGTTTAGATTTTATAGAGTATAGATTAGCATTTAAATAATTACACAATGGTATTTTTATGTTCTATACTGGTGGAATTGTCATTTATAAGAAACTCTTGTGTACAAGGTATTACTAGCCAACTATGGAGGTCAATACATGTTTTTATGTAAACAATAAAAGCATGCCAATCTCATTCATGTGCCAGCTTAACCACTTCATCTAATCACTATGCCATGTTCATTTTACATATAGGGAATCAATCTCATAGGTAAAATAAACCCTAATTATTTAGATGACCATAAACATATCCTTACTTCAATTATATATTTGATAAAGTGGGTTGAATCCATTCTAATCACTTATGTAATAGGGAATTAGAATTTTGTTTTCATTCTCAATCATCTCATTTGACACTTTGGAATCCCCTTTAACCTCATTTATGATAATGGTATATCCTTTAAAAATAAGGAGTTTAAATCCCTCTATTCTAAATACCATATCAAGTAACACATTTATGCTACCTATTTAACTCAAAATAATGCCCAAGCTAAAGAATCTAAAAAAATATTGAGCTAAATCCTTAAAAGTATTATTAATGATTTTGTATGTGATTGGAATTTTCAAATATTTCATTCCCTTTAGAATTACCCTAACAATACTTAAGCCCCAATAGGAGCCACACCATAATACTTTATTTATGGCACTGAAGCTATTATCCCTAACAAGATTGAGTTGCTTTCCTTGCACATTTCATTTCAAGATATCATTGATGAGAAGGAATAAAGATCTCTCACTTAAAAGAGTTAGATTTACTTGATAAAAAATCATATATGCCTTGAATAATCTCCAATTATATAAAAATAGGTTACGACATAGCTACAAAAATCATATCAAACATAGAGACTTTGAACTTGGTGATCACATCTTAAAAGAGAATAAGAAGAATATGCCACCATGAAAAGAAACTAAAATTTGAGCCTAATTAGCTAGGCACACTCATCATCAAAGCTAACTATGGATCTAGGGAATATATATTGGCTACACCAGATGTTGAAGAGATAAATGATCCCATGAATATTATGCATCTCAAGAATTTTTTCACTTGATTTACTTGAACATTATTTATGAGGACCCCTATTGGGGCCATGACCTAAAAACATCTTCCCTTCATCCCACTTCTAATTGAGTTAGTCCACCTTGAACTTATTCCCTCATTCTATTACCACTCTTGATTTTGGTTCATTGGTACAATTGACAATTTAATATTCCAAAATTATAATAAATTTTCAATCATATTATTTAGATTTGGTTACCATCAACAATCCATGATATGTAGTATCTCAGAGTAGCTTATACATGATTTCCCTATATGATGATCTTTGAATTGAATTTTTTAGCTTTTTAAAAATCATGTACCATTTATTATTTTCATGTTTCATTCCTATTTTCAAACCTACTATTGATTCATAGTACTCCCACTAAGAATGAACTACATTGACTTAAGGTCTATTTAGACTATGTAAGCAATGCTAAATTTTTGAGGTCAGCTTGATCACCCCTTAAGCCATGCTCTCACCATTTTTGCATGAAAAATAATCCATTATCTCTCTATTTATATACAAACATAAGACATATTCTTACAATTTTATGAGTTAAAACAATATGCATCTCATAATCCTATATTGATTTGAGATGCCAAAAACTCAAAAACATTCAAAATAGTCCTAAAACCACTAAAATTTTGAAAATACAAAAATCAACCAAAAAATCAAAAAAATTAAAAATTTGTGCTTTAAATATCCATAAGATATATTAAACCATACAATATTTTCTTATTTTTTCATCATGTTCAATAATGGCCTTTGGATCTATTATAGATGGTGTAGTTTATTGCATTTATTAGGTAAGCACCCATTATCCAGATGTGATCATTTAAAAAGTGTCATTACCATGACCTCATTTACCATCCCATTTATGGTATAAATACATTATTATGAGGTCTATGTAGACAAAACTTAGTTGCATGGGGCATATCAGGTCATTTTGGCCAATCTTATTTCCATTTCACCTTTCTTGATTTGGATCAAGGCTCTCTCTCCATCTTGAAAGTGTAATTTTCCTATTCTTATTTTATAATCAAATCTCTTATTTTTCATATTTTTTATTCTTTCCCACATCCTTGGGAGAACTTAATTTGGCTTGAAGTCCATTAGACTATGCAGGAAATATCCACTTACATAGGGCATTTGGAGAAAACTCATCCACCTTTCCTTTTTATTTTATTCCCTCCTTTCATCTAAGTTACCATCTTAACATGTTAATTTACCTCTGATATTTTTGGGGAAGAATATATAAGAGTAATTCCTTACTTTCACACATGCATAAATGAAACACTAATTGGTTATTTTATGGTATATTTGTGTGTTTTTAAATGATGATTAGTTTTTATTATTCTTGGTGTATTTATTTGCTTTTTATGTTGGGTAAAAATATCCTTTATATTGATTTTATATTCAATTTATGTTTGATTTATTATTTTATTTCTTACTTGTTTGTTTTATTTTTCTATTATTTCCTCAACTTAGTCCCCTATTTTGTGAGGTAATCATCATGGTGATTCATGTTACATATTTGTACTTGAGTCCATCCATTGGCACATGACAACATTATCTTCATGTTTTTTAATCACTGGTGCATTTTATCACTTATCTATTAGATTTAGGGTCACTAATTATGCACATTACAACTTATTCATCATGGTGTTTTATATCAAGGTACATACCATTTGGTGTTACATCAAAAATCAAGTGTTAAAAGTCTCATAGGCAATGTTGTAGCAAATGAATATCCTTGTATACTATCTTCCAACCAACTAATCACTTACCTAATCACCATTTATCAAAACAATCAAATATTTTCTATTGAGACAAACCATTTAGACTGATCAATGATAAAATCTACCCTACTAGCGTAAATCATTTAGACTAAGAAATGATAAAATTTTCCCTACTAGGGAAAACTATTTAGACCTATCATTGATCAAATCTGCCATATTAGGGAAAACTATTTAGACTTATCAATGATAAATTCCACCCTATTGCGGTGAATTATTTTTATTAAACAATACTTCCCTCTTTGGGGCCTCATTAATCATTTAGTCTTTATTCTAGTTCTAAGTCTACAAATTTATCCCATTCTTGCTTCTTCTATTCTTTTTTGAGGGCCCTTCTATTGCAACTTTTTCCCTAATTACCCCCTTGAGGGGGCATCCATGGATAATCAAGCACCCTTTAGGGAATCAATATAAGTTTTTTAACTCATAATTTTAAAAATAAAAGAGACAAGACATCATTCTTAAAGCATTATCAAATTTCTTCTGAACAACTTTTTTATTATTTGAAAACACATTATTGTGCCTAATGTCTCACAATAGCTTCTCAACTAGGGGGAAAATGTAGACACTTAATTTCAACCACTTCCATGTCTAAATTTCAATCAAGGGTGATTTTATATAATCACATTCAAATTTTATTAGAAATTAAAATTAGACCTAATTTACATACACAACTATTTTTTAACCTAAAATTATAACGACACATCCTTGATTGGGTAATGGATTGTATTGCATCGTTAATATTACCAAGTGATTCATTAAATAAACCAAACCTTTATAAGTGTATTCATAGTACACTTAAGTGAATTATTGATTTCATAAATCAAAAAGGTCACCATTATTATAATTATTGATAAATCCTACTTAATTAAGTCTATCTATTCCTCTATTATGAAAATACATGGATTTATAATTATCCTATTTCCATAAATACAAAATTGTAATATTACCTCATAAATGGATGACATAATAAGGAAAAGTGTGTAATAAATTAAGGTTATTACTAGTTATTACAACCCTCTTACACACTCTTCTACTTACACCTCTCTTACACACTCCAATAGGACCACTGATTACACTTTTCTTCCAACATGCCTTTCACACTCTTAAAGTCCTAAAATAACATACCTTACACAATAAATATGAGTGATAATGAGTTTGACCACTCATCTTCCATAATTGATATTGATATCAAATTAATGATTCATAAACATTTTAAAAGTCTATAAACAAAAGGGCCTTTCAACATTATAAAGAAGCTTCTTCATATAAACTTACTATGTTGAATTATACAAGGAGATTCAACTAATTCTCATGCCAATGCCAAGACAAGACAATAATTAAGTGTATACAAGTAAATGTGCTTAACACATGTAGGATCAAACATTTACAAAGACTCCATAGCCTATAAGCTAAGCTTAACCTCTTTAGACCAGTTCTCAAGCAAATTTTCTAAGGAGGTATAAATATTTTTTTCATGATTTTTATCCACATATTTATTCAAGCTATTTTTTTATTTTTTTAACTAATAGATCATAGGGATTAGGTTTAAGATTATATTTATTCAAGCTAATTTTTTATTTTTTTAACTAATAGATTGAATAAAACCTCTTGGATTTATAATATACATGTAAAACTTATTGGGGGAGATGAGGTAGTGGTATGGAGTCTTCTAAAGGCATATTAGGTATCTTATTAGCTAATACTCTTTTTACCATCAATGTTACAAGGAAAAATGGGATAAATATCTATATTTCCCTTTTTTATAGTCTATTTCTATTCTTATATAAAAATTAAAAAGTATTGGGCACATTCAAAATAATATTATGCTTGAGATGGATTAAAATATTGAGGTGTGAAGTGTAAATTATAGACCTAATACCTAAAAATGAGATATGTTCAATGATGAAAGTGGACATTTCCTAACATGGTGAAGCAAATGATAGTCTTTTGGTTCCTTAAGGATGAAAATCAATCACCTCTCATACATCAAAACACCTTAACCTATATAATTATGTTGCGTCTTTCTATCCACCTTTTTTGTCTTCCTAGAAACCCATTTAATTATACCAATATTTACTCTATTAATACCACCCCTAAACATTTTACATTAGAAATATCATTATTCAATGTTTGAGAAAAATCCCTATCATTTTCTAAATCAATCCTTTAAAAATTATCTATTAATTTGATCTAGTTTTCATTATAAAATTTAAAAACTATATAAGGGTTATCTCTTAAGATAATGTGGTCATACGGATCCACTCTATCATAGAATCTCCCATTGTTCTATTCCTAATTATATAAAGAATTTAGTCTTCAAATTTATATAGTTAGATAGTGTTCTAATGGAAATTTCAAAATGATAGTGATTATGGAGAGTGAAGGAGAATTGTTTTCATGATAAGGATGAGATTATGGATTAATAAATTGTTCCTCATATTTTATTTTTCACTTTGAAATTAATTTTTTATTACTAGTTCTTCCATGCATGTCTTTTCACTAGCTATGTGCAACTGTTATTAGTTTCCTTCCCACTAAATTTAATGTTTTAATGTATAAATCAATGAAATGAGAAATATAGATCTCCTTCCTTCCCCCCAACTTAATTGTGACACTTGTCCTTAAGTGAAGTGGGGTTTTAGATTTTTGGGTGTATGTGATGCATGCATCCATGTGAGAAGTGATATTTATAACTAAAAATCATAAATTTGAAAGGATCATAGTATAAAAACATTATGGGGTATCTGACATAAATGTATGATGAAAATCATGATGTGAGAGTGGATTTGGGTGGGATAATTTCCACATGTAACACAAGAATGTATAGTAATAGATATAACATAAAAACTTAAATATTATACATAACTTCATTTAAATTTGAAAAATTATAAATTTTTAAATTACTAATATAATTACTTACATTTATGCATTGGTTTACCAATTTATTCAATGTTAAAGTCATGAACAATAACATGTGGATGGAATGGCACCATAAAATAATCAAGTACTGATTTATGAAATAAAATTTAGAAATTTGTGTGAAATGTTGTAATATAGTTGAGATCTAATGATCAAGTTTTTTGATGGAATTATCTTTTATAATATAAATAAATACTTCACTTTTCACTTAACTTATATATAACTTATGTGATAATGTTAAACTAAGCATGAGGTAATAAACATCCTAGATATAAGGCAACCATTTCTTTAATTCCCTATACAAAAGTGATATTTTTTTATGTTTATACAAGTGATAAAGGGATAAAAATAATGCATTTGGTAAGAAATCAAGAACTAATAGAAAATTAGTTGTAGTGGTTGTAATATTTAAACTAAATTAGGTTGCCACAAAATGAATATAGGAAATACTAATTATAGGTCTAAATTTTTGACCTATAGTTTTTATTTTGAAAGTTTTATTAACCAAAAACCCTAATTAAAATAATAATTTTCATCCCAAGGGTTGATGGTAGCAATCTATTGTAGGGCAAGTTATTGTTGAAAACATAGAAAAGGAATAACATGGAGACAAATAGAAGATAACATAAATTTTGAAATCAGCTGCTGGGATTCTGGCTGGTATGGCTGAGGTAATTGCTATGGGTGAAGACTATTCTGCTAGCAAATGGAGGGTTCTAAATGCTCCTAAAGTGACTTCCTCTATGGGGGGAGGTGAAAATACGAAAGTGCATTCAGCCTTTGTTCTGAGATTAGGGCTTGGATTTGGGAAAAGAACTTTTGTAGATGTGGCAGCCTACGTAGTGAAAATACATGAAGCTTTGCCTTATGCAGCATTTGGGCCAAAGCACGTTTCACCTGTAAGTGCCTGAAAACCTGTTAGGGTTTCTCTTGAACCTGATCTAGTGGAAAGTATTTTTCAAGCGAAAGAACGGTTCTCCACTAGTGTTGCCATTTTTCACTTTCGTGGTTACTGGCCCTCTCTTGCAGACCTAAGGTACTAGATTCTCAAGAACTGGCTGGATATTAGGGATGCTCAAATCTGTCCCTGTGCTAGGGGTTTCTTTATTATAGTTTTTCAAAGCCCTGAAGATAGGAAGTCTATATTGTGTAACAACAATTTTTCTTGGCAGGGCAGATTTCCTCTAATGGCTAAACCTTGGCACAAGGATTTTAATCCTCTCTCAGAATCCTTTAACAAGCTCCCTATATGGGTGTGGCTTCCTTATTTTCCGATACACCTATGGAAAGATGAGGTTCTTAAAACCATTGGAAATGAAATAGGGGATTTTTTATATATCGAAGATAGTGAGACTCCTTTCCACTCAACGTGTGTATGATTTTTGGTTGATCTAGATGTCTCTAAGGGCCTCCCTGAGGCGATTTGCCTTGACTCCCCAAGAGGCACCTGGACACAAACTTTAGATTATGAAGGGGTCCCTTTTCAGTGCAGGTTATGCCACCAGACGAGACATATTGCTGCTCGTTGTGTTGCTTGGAAACACTATCCCAAGCATTCACCTTCTTGGTGGTCTAAGGTCTCCTCTGAACTTAATAGTGACAAACAATCTTTGGAAGCGACTTCTAATTTAGAGTCTGAGAACGAGGTTAGCTCGCAATCAAAACTAGAAGTTGAAGAGGAATCCTTGGCAAAGCCTTTTAATGATACCCCTATGGAGGCTGTGGTAAGTGACATTGCTGAACTAGAGAAGGAGATGGTGGGCTCTCTCCCTATTTTAGAGGATCTTTCTAAAAGCCAGAATGTGTTTGATTTTCAAAAGGTTTTAAAGCCCATTGGAACCCAAAGTTCTATTTCTTCTAAGGCATGGGTTGCTAAGGTGGCAAAGGTAGAGGACGGATGGATAGAAGTAAGAAGGAAGAAGTCTAAGCCCTTAGTCCCTCCTTTAGATATGAACCTTCGGTCAAGAAAAAAAAACTAAAAACCTTTATCTTCCAAAGCTCCCTGCTGCTGGTTGGTTTTTTGGGGCTAGTTAACTGGTTGCTCTACTGGTTTACTGGTTATTGGTCTGGGAGGTTGACCAGCTTGCTGGTTTTGTTGGTTAACTTCCAGTTCAGTGTTTTGACATCTGAGTTTTTTGGTTATTTTTGTTGGTAACAGGTCCCAGTAAAACCTGGTTTTGGTTCTTTTCTGTTTTTTGGTTCTTTTTTCAACATTGGTTGTGCCTCATGGTTTATCTTTTACCTTGTTGTATAGGGTTTCGGGACCCCTTCAAAACCTACTTTTACCTTAAATCTAAAACATGGAGACAAACTCCCTGAGAATACACCTATAGTGATGATGTGTTACTACAAATGATGAAATGAAAAAAACATAAAATTTTTAAATTACATGATTATTTTGTAGGGAGACCTATTTTTTTTTAAAGTGAAATAATAGCCTGTATCTCTAGGGCAACATTTTTTCTATTTATTACATCCAAACACATAAGTAGAGAAAAATTGTCTTTGGCATAATTGGTGGAGATTAATGCAAGGTTGAACCTTCTATTCTAATATGATATCTAATGAATAACATTGAGTTATGGGATATCCTTTAGGAAGGTGTATTTTCATGTTTTATCTAATGAATCTAGGGGTATAATCAACATATCTCATGTAGCTCCACCAAAAGTTGAAAAGAAATACTAGTAGAGGTCAAGGGAATCTATATTCAAGTGACTGAAGATCTAATTTCTCAAGTCACATGTCTAAAATTTGAGGAAACTAAATATTTCAAACCAAGAAAATATAACTTGGAATAAAATGAAAATTTTATTATGAAAGGAGAGTAATTGAATGAGTTCCAAGATATATTTCTAAGAAAATATTTCCCTTACCCTTTTGATGAGGTGGATAAACTAATCATGAAATTCATTATGCTTCAAATAATATATAAGTTAGTGCTTACATCTCATTTATTTTTCTAAGTTACTTTAGCAATCACATTCCTATAATTCTATAAATTTAGATTTTGTGTTCTTTAAAAAGCTATATTAATGATGTGAAAAGAGGCAAGAAAAAGATTCATCTCCATTAAAATATTATTTTTATAATATATATGTACTTCAAATCCATTAATAGTATCCATGTTTATTTTCCTGATAGAGAGAATAAACAAAATATGACAAAATTAGGGATGAAACAATCTTAGAAGTTTGCCCAAGGCTAAACAATCAATTAGGGAGGACGTGAAGGATCTTGACACTAATACAAAGGGAGAATCTAATAAATATCAACACAAAGAATTATAAGAATAGGTTAAATATGTAATATCTATCTTGAAACTTATAAAATTTCAAAAATAGGGGGATATTAACAAGTTTAGGGAAGGTTAAATTTATAAAGGTAAGAGTAAGGTGGATGCTGAGTTTGAATTTATATTGGTGGAGATAAAGAAATATAAAAAAATCAAAGAAATGGATGAGAATTTCATATTTTAAAAGGCTATTCTAAGATGGTCCCATAAGGATCATAACATGTTTAAATATGTCCTTTGTACCAAAGAAGACATGAATTAGGTTATTATACAACTCAAATGGCTAAGAGATAAAGTTTGTAGTTTGGAGAAAGATAATGAAAACCTTAAAGAGAATATGATCTTACTCATTGATGGATAATTGAATGAGCTTATGGTACATGTCAAACATATGAGGGTCAAAGTTATTAATTTAGAAAAAGAGAATGAAATAATTTTAAAAAAATGAATATTTTGGTGAGATTTAGTAAGGTTGAAATAAAAAATTACATTACTAGCATAGAAACCCTTAGACAAAGTCATGCAAGGAAGCAAGATGATGAAGGCACTAGTAGGTTGAAGAAAATAAACAAGGGGGTGGTGATATATAAAGAGATAAAGCTTGATCTAAAATAGGTTCCTTTAATGGATATAAATCTTTAAAGAGGATGTTGATCAATTTGGAAGATTCCTTTGGTGATCATAAAGAACATTGATGGTCTATAATTATTTATAGTTGGGTTTGTTTTTTTTCTACCATTTTTGTGCCATGTTGTAGTTTTTTTTATGTGGTTTAGTTAGTTTAAGTGATTTTAATTATTTAATTTAGATTTTTACACCTGTACTACTTGTCTCTTATATAGGGTTGGGTCCCTATTGAAATAGTTTCACTTTTACCATTAATAAAAACATATTTAAGAAACAAAAGCAACTATAAGTGAAAATTTGATTAATTTATTATTAATGTTTTCAATCTTCTAAATATTTAAGTGGTCAAAAAGATAGTTTTACACTTTGTATAATCTATATTTAGTGTTTGGTTGGATAGCATTATTAGTTAAGGTGATGACCATAGAGAATAAAAATAACCTTATTAGGTCAACAATTTAAATATTTATTGCTTTGTTATCAAATAATTTTTCAACTGCATACGGACTAACCCATCTTGATTATAACTTGGCCTTATAATATTTTTACATTGATTCAAAAAATAATATCCAAATCCACTTTTAAAATAATCTCATAATGAAATTTTTATGCCAAATGAATATTTTCTATTGGAAAACATCTATGTGATGAATAACTTCTTGATCAATATCATATAATGAATCTATTTGAGTGATGCATTATTATTGAGCTTTGGATAGATCTAGGATAAGTTCTAATTTAGTCCTTAGATTTTTAATTTGTAACTCTATGGGGAGAAAACCCTTCTTACCATAGACTAATTCATAGGTTTTGAATCTTGTGGTGGTCTTCCACATATGTGGTTCTATAGTCCCAAACAACATATGAAATGTGGGTTTCCCAATCCTAATGGTGTAAGGCTATTATTTTAGTAAAGATGTTCTAAAATTATTTGTTTGTGACATCTAATTAGCCATGGAGTTTGGATGATATGGAGTTAAATTTATATGCCATATATTATAGTAAAAATAAGGGATAAAATCAAATATGATGTGAAATGTGGCCCTTGATTAATGAAAATATTTCATATAACTCTATTCCATTTGAAAATATCTTCATACATAAATTTAGAAACCTTCTTATCCCTTTCCTATGTGAGTTCCCTTACTTGCACACATTTGGTGAGATAATGTATAAAATAAAGAGGCTATATAGGAAAAAAAACATTATCCCACATTTTTTTTAAAGGTTTCTACAAAAAATTTAGGTGGAACAGGCATCTCAACCATGGTGTGGTTTTTCCCATATGCTGACTTTTATCACACTATTTAATATATTCCTTTATATCTTTGTGTAAAGTAGTCTGCTAATATATCATTATGGGAATATTTGTTTTATTAATATTTAATATTTAATTCCACCCACCCCCCTGATTATTCATATTAAAAAGATATGAAAATATCAAATACCCAATATTCTCTTGCACATCATAATATGATCAAATTAGGCCAAGTGTAGAAGAGATAATCTAAAATCCAAGAAAATGGACTACTACAAGTGAAAAATTTACATATATTCCTTGGTGAAAAATGTTCTCTAAGTTTACCTACTAAAAAATAATGATTAATACCTAAATATTAAAAAAATATCAAAATTACAAATAAAGGCTCATTTAGCAAAGCGTCATCAACTTGTGGAGCTTATGCATTAAATATTAGATAGGAAACAAAATATGAAACTACATTTTTTATTTTTTATTTTATCTATGATGGTAATATGAAATTATTGGATTAGTAATAACCACATAATTATTATATCATTTAATTATATATTATTTATCAAATATTTTATTTTATAGTGATCAGTGTGTATGCAAACAAGATAACCAGTGATGTAATGATGAAATTTATTAGCAACATAGACTACAAAAAGAAGTAATTTTTCCTTACCATGAAATTAATATTTTGTCATATAATATTTTCACTTATAAAATACATAACATAATTCAAGTGGCCTTCCTTTTTACCAAGGACATCTCTTAATGATGCATTGGAAGCACTAGTGTGGATATGGAAAGGAAAATTATAATTTGGTCCTCTTAGCAATGTTTTTTTAGACTAGGTAAGTTTAAGAGACTAAAATTTTTATTGGAATTCATTATTATAATTAAAATTGGAATATTTAATTTGAAAGAAAAATAAAGGATATGCAATTTGACTAAAATCTGTAATAAATCCTCTATAATAAACATCATGTCTAATAAAGCTTCTAACATATTTTTTGTAATGTAAGAAATTTTCTAATAATTTTTTTGATCCAATTTTATCCCTCATGGTGAAATGTGACGTCCTAACATAGTTACTTATATCATGAGAATATTTAATTTCTCATCACTTAATGAGATGCTATGGTGTTAGAAATGCTAAAGCATTTTTACTGAATTATTGATGGTTTCCTCATAGGTGCTCTCATAGATGGTAAAGTAATCCATGTATACCTACATAAAGTTATGAGAAAGATCATAAAAATTATCAAAACTAAATTTATAAGGTATTTTTAACATTATATAGTCTAAATTTAAGGTCAATGTATACACCCAAAATTTACATGGTGTGACACTCATAATTCGAATATGATGATGATGCAATGATCTCTTGTTTTGTGCTACATAGGGAACTATATATATCCTTTCCATATTTTAACCATCCAAATCATCCATTTAACCCTTTTGGTCACCTTTTTTTGACTTACATAACCTATATTATTTTATTTTAAAAAAATCTCATGTAGGATGAAACCATCACTCCAAGTGATGAAATTGTTCCCTCTATTACAGAACCGCCCCTCCATTTACACAACTACCGTGGTGATTTTTTAATAAAAGTGATGGTTATATGTTAAATGGGATAATTTTTATTAAATTAATTGTGGTATTATAAACTTAGGTGGGGTTTATTTACCCCAAAGTGGCAACTTCACAACCACCCCTACATAAAGTAATATTTTTGTCCCCTTGTATTTGTCTTCCAAAATTAGCTCCTCATAATCATTATTTGACATTTTTAAAATTATTTTTGTTGTATTTCATGTTCATTACATCATAATTCCACCTCTGATCAATAAAATATCACCCCTCTTCTATTTTAAATAATTTTGAGTTCCTCCTAAGTTTAAATCCTAGTTGAACTCAATTGGAGTCCCTCATTCAAACTTAAAACTCTTTCTATAAAATGGCCATTTTCCCCTTGGTTCAAAATCCAAAAAATCCCATTATAAGTTTTTATTTTGAATGTTTTATATCCAAAATCTTGATTCAAGTGCATGAAGGTCTAACCTATATATTTTTCATGTTGACTACATCTCTATAGGTGAAGAAGTTTTATTGATCTAACAACTTAGTCTTAACAAACCAGAGCATTGGTTAGTCTCAATTTAGTTACTCTCTATTTGTGGTAGTGTCTCCTATCCTTCCCCATTTGTTCCATATATTATGCATCATCCAATTAGAGAGCTCCCATAATTCACACAAGGGTAAAAGGAACTAGCAAACTGATGATTATTTCATCAACATACTACATGCATTCCAGTCAATCTATGCTTTGGTCAAGTTAGAGTCTCTTTTGAGTTCAATATTATTTATTTGTTATATTATATTGGTGTAGTTATTTTTGTATTATATTAATATCTTTATTAAAAAATGATAAATTTTGATAAGGAAAAAGTTTATTTCTTTTCATTATCTTTACTACAAAAAAGGAAAAAATAATTATTTTGATTGTGCTATCATAACTAGGATTTTATTTATTTTGGTAAATTGAAAGTGTTTTTGTTTTCTATTGAAAATAGAAAATAAAAATTTGTATTTCTTGTCTCTCCTTAGAAAATCATTTGAAAATCTTGTTTGTATACAAAGAAAGTAAAAAAAGTGTTGTGACATTGTTATTTTTAAAACATACCTATTTTTAAATTGATTACATATTTAGAATACATAGTTTGCATACTTAATCCATATCACCTAAGAAAAACAAAAACTACAAAAACATCACCACCTTGTTTGCATTTAGATAAAACTAGGAAAATCAACACCTTAAATAATAGTGTAGATTTCTTCCTTTTTCCTTTGCATACATAGTGAATTATTGGAAAAAGGTAGAAAGACATTTTATTTTCATTTAATTTAATTTTTTTAATTTAATTGATTTCAACATTTAAATTATATATTAAAAACATTTATTTCCATAAACCTAAAAACAAGCCAAAAAATAACAAAAAAAGTGTCAAGAAGCCTTAACAGCTTGTGCAAACATCCATGCTCCATTCAAGCCTTTCCTATTCATTCAAAAAACCTATACAAATCCTTTATTAAAACATAAAAATAAATATACACCACAATCGATTATCAAAATAAGATTATATGCTTCTACCTTTAATTTTTGCTTAACTTCCTTTGGATGACGCTTCCCATGACACTAGGTCTTGTTTTCCATAATTTGTTCCCTAGGGTTAGAGCACTTGGTCCCATGATTTATATATAGTTAAATATTAACACCAAGATAAGATGTGAGGTTTTATTTTATACCCTAATTTCCCATCTTATTTTTGATTCCTTGACAAATTTAGATGAACTATAATGAATTCCCAATCTACCTATCATTACCCTTAGAATAGGTGTCATCACTATAACGTTATGTATGCCTAGTTTCCCACTCATACCTCATTATTATAAAGTCTAGCCTCATATTATATCATTCACTTATTGTGGATGACATTGATTGAGCATAGTGAAGCTGATAGAGTATATATTTTCCCATGAGTCATTTAGACTGATCTCCCCCATTTCTCTAGTCCTAATATTGACCATGGGCTTCTCGTTCTTGTGATATCAAAAATTGAAGGGCATTAGAATTATATCTCAGTGCATCTTGACATTATTAATGAGCATTGTGACACTACTAATGTCTTTTGGTTCTATCATGGGAAACCATTTCCACCACCCATGCTACTTAACAACCAATCCAATCCATAGCCCATCCATTACATTGGCTAATTTATCCTAACTTTGGGGAGTCGATTGCATAGTTTAGATTGTTTTATTCATGTGCATACAAATTGGTGAACCCAACATGTAGGAATCCATTATTTATGTATCATTTTATTCTTCTTCTCATTCATATTCTCCATATTACCTCCTTACATTTATTTTATGAGTATTTATATACCCTTATATAATGTCTAGATAGGACCTAAGTGAATATATTGGCCTAAAAAGCTATAAGAGAAGACAACTCAATTCTAATGAGCCTTCATTGATGATTTTGAATAACCTAAAATTAACCAACATACACTATAAATTTTATTATTACTCTCATCCCAGTACCCAGATTAGGAGTAGGGTTTCCATTCAATAAATATGAGATGTATCTCAAACTTTGAGTAACCACCCTAACAACAATGTTATGACCCTTATTTGGGGAGGTGTGTCAACTCCTCACATGGTCACAAGGCCATATATTAGTTTATAAATCCTATATGAAAAATTCATGAATAAATATGATTATTACTTAGGAATTATTCATCACTTATTGGATGAGGTAAACCTTATGCAAATGGTCATACATCCCCTATTAAGAGTCAAGACATACCCAACCCATCAGTATAAACTACAAAAAATACCCATATGTATCCCACTCCAAACCAAACTATTCACACTACCCCATTTCATACCTCTAATCCTCTTGTACATAAATTCCTTATGCTTATCACAAACATGGGCCCAAACTAAATCATCTACACCTTGGTGAGTCATATTTTTGATTTGGAGAACAACAAACAAGATATGGGTTAGGGGATGGGCCTAAATTATATTAAACCATATAATACCTCTCCTTTATCATCTAATCACTTAGTCATCTAGCACCACAATAAAAAATATATATGCTTCTACCATAATAGGAACTTATACCCTTGCCAAACCATATCTCTCACTAACCCCTTGGTGATATCCTCACTAATAGGTTACCTAACCCTAATACCTCTAAATCCTATTCATTTTATCAAATATACATTTAAAACCTCAATGAGAGGCATATAAAATTACACCTAACCTTTTTAAAATGATGTGGTATCAAATAATTCAATGTTATTTACACTTCCAAGTTATGTTCCTCCCATGTCCACTCACATTCTACTAGTAATCTATGTACCACCTTAAATAGTGTTAGGTTATGTACAAACCACATATACCCCACCATATCAAACTACCACACCTCCTACATCTAAAAAACTTCCCCCTTACTTTTACATATATTCTAAATCCACTCAGTCAGATAACTATTTTCTATCTTACTCCACTTCACCTTATCATGCTTACCCCATTCATTCTAGTATTAACCAAACCAACCCATATATGACCCCACGTTTTCATTCCATTCCCACTATGAAAATAATATACTTTAATAGCATGGGTACATACATTAAGCACCTTAAAGAACCTCTCGATGATAATATATGGGTGGTTCCTCTCCCACACCCCCTACTAGACCATCTTAAATTCAAAGGGGAGTGGGTTCCAAAAACATAAATAAATTCCTATACTAAATTCATTATGGAACTCATCACTTTGGATGTGCTGGTTGTAAAAATATTCCCCAAAACCCTAGAAGGGATAACACTTAACTAGTATTACCACCTTCCCTAAGGGTATATACTTTCTTTTTGACAACTCATGGCTAATTTTTTCAAATCTTTTGATATGAAATATCCTATTATTATTGGAATACGGTAATTATTACACATCAAGTAATAACACACTGAATCCATCACCCATTTCATCATGAGATGGTGCAAGGTTTCATATTCATCTACTAGTGCACACAATATGGATCAACAAGAATTATGCAATCTCTTCCTCCATTACCTTAACAAAGAGATGAGGTATGATGTATATAAATTCCCATATAGATCCTATGAATAATCCCTATAGATCACTTTGTGAATTGACTAGGTGGCTATTGATAATGCTCAGTGGACTTATGGGACCAATGGGTGCATTATCTCTCCAAGCCAAAATAATGGGGATTTTCAAAGCAAAACTCCAAAGAATAATAATAACCAAGGTCCCAAGGTCCTATATCAAAAAATGAAATCCACTACTGATGGTGTTACTAAATAAATAAAAAATACAAACCCCATAAACAACAACCAATATGAACCTATAAATAATGCCAACATCAATAACAACATGAGGGATAGAAACCAAAATCCCCCTCTTACCATCCATGTAGTATAATTAAACCAAATTAAACCACATAATGTGTAATGCCAAAACCATAATCAAAATCAATACAAATTATCCAAACAATACCCTAAGTTTTATATCCAAATTTATTACCAAAAAAATAATCAATAAGAGTTTAGGCAACTAGGGAAAAATATGAGACTTAAAAACTATGATCCTATGTTTATTTCCTATCCCATCGATTTATTGATCATAACACTTAGACATGTAGAGAATATAATAAATTTATTCAAATACTCCCATAATATCAAAGGTAAACATTCATATATATGTTCTTATGGAACACTATTATTAGATCACAAGCCTTTTCAATAAGTCTTGTCACCCTTAAAAACCATAATCTCCAAATCTATCAGAACCCTTTATCTAACCACCAAACATTAATTACCCAAATTCAATAGTAGGGTGGTCTAAAAACCATCCTATTCAACATATCTAACCCATAATGTCTTATACTCATAATGTCTGAGCATCCACCTTAGGGATTGCAAACATTGATTTAGCTCCTCAATTGGTAGTGCAAGGCAAAACTAAAATGATAGAGGTCATAAAACTAGAATTCAAAGAAGAAGAAAACACCATCACTCACACTACAGAGTATCAACCTATGATCATCCATCCCTCAGACATTTTAAAAATATAATCTACTCCTAAACCCATAAGGAACTATGATTTAATCTCTAATTTAACCAAAATGTTCTCCCAATTTTCATTCCTAGAATTGATCAAAAAATTAGTTACTCATTAATATGCCTTGATTGATGCCATAGGGTTGGGGAATTTATCTATTGTTACTCTTACACAATATTATATCAACCATATTGATCTGTACATGTTCCCACCTGGTCAAAAATCATCGGATGATGGTTATTTCTTTATTTATGAAGCTTTCCTCTTGACTCTAAGATGGAAAGGAGGGGATATCCAACCCTATTTATATAGTATGGATTTATAACAATTATGTGGAAAGAGCTATGGTGGATGATTGAGAGGTTATCAACATCATCCCCATTTCCTTAAAACAAACCTATTTATGAGGAAACTGATTATTCTACCATGCATAACACAATATGAGGCTACAAAAATCTCAAATATACATCCATAAGAACCATTTTTCTCTTAGTAATTTTGGGTCCCAATACGATGCTAACTTAGTTCTATGTCATAGTCATATACAATAATTATAACATGATCTTAAGAATGCCTTAGATACATAATATGAAGGCTATCTCTTCAACCTTTTTCAAATAAATCTATTTCTTGTACCTAGGAATGGTATTTTTGGATTAGTAAGATCCAAAACCCTTAGACATGTTATAAATTACAATGTAGAAGCATCCCAAATTACACATTTATTACCATTTACCTACCAATGGGGTCATGAAACCCCCATAGTTAATTAATGTTATTGGATCCATAAAACCAAAGTGTTCATCCTAAATAAGGGTGCATAAATAACCTAGGTTTTGTTAAAAGATAAATCAAAAGAAAAAGACATAATAATATCTAAAATGACAATTAACCTATAATCAATCACTGGTTCAACAATTTCTACTACGTCTACATATGAAATTATAAACCTCTTCGAGGAAGACACTCCCCTCATCCTCCCATTTAACCCATGTGGGGTGGGGACCTATAATTTATTTAAACCTTAAGGCCAGTAGTCTTAAGAGGGGTTATCTAGACTAACAAACATTTTCATGGTAGAGGTGTCTAGGAATGAGGTGTTAGAGGTACAATAATTGAGAGAGGGGTGTGAATTAGTGAGCCTATAAAATCCAACTTCAATTTCAATCCTTTCAAGTTATTAATCAATTACCATAATAATTCATGAAGCATACACATCATTCATATCAATAAGAAAGAGAGAAAATGCAAGATCAATCACATAACATATGACATATTTTTATAACCCTCTTGGGGGATAAAATACACTAGAACTTGTAATTTGAATACTATCCTATAATAACAAGAACCAATTTAGACTAGTTGAAACTAATCAAAGAACTACCATCCCTTATTTTAGTGAGACTACAATCCCATAAGGAGCTATTGTACCTATCTAGCTGAGATACCACAACAACTAGACCTTTAGAAATTTTCACCTCACAAGGAGGCTGCAACCTTCTTAGATAATGATCTATGACAACAAGACCTATGAACACATCCACCTTTGAACTAATGTATTCAACACCTAATGATGGACCTCTGATTATCACTCTTCACCTTTGCTCATATTCAAACATCAGGAGCACTATTATACCAATAGAATTATGACCTACAAGTCATAAAAATAGTTCTCAATATGTTCTTCTCTTAAACTCATCCATAGGGCACCCACCCCTTCCCTCATTTCATAACACTATTATTTCAAATTCAAATTCCACAAGCAAGTCTCTCTCAAAGTTTAGAAACTAACACATTTGGTTTCATCATTTATAGAGTTATCATGATTATCAACATCTTGGTTGACCATTAGGCATTACTTAAACCTTAAGGCACGTATCATACAAATACATAGATCAATAAAATATTCATAGTTTAGCCATAGAATCTATGGGTCACCCTTAAGCAAATACACCTTTCAATTAGGCCCTTATAGCTCTTAGAGGTCTCATGGAGACCTATTCACGCATTTATCACTTCATCATCTAATAAAAGAACACAAGAATACTTTTTAATGTATGGACCCATTACAAATGATCTATATTTCCTCATTAAGTGACAAAAACCATCATAGCACCCTTTTTCTTAAGCATAAATCACTCAAATGACATTATGTGCACATAATAACCATGAACAAATATGCAGTCGACTTCTAAATTTTTTTTCATAATTTATATGATTGGTAAAACCTTCATAATGCACATAAATCATCATCATGGAGTCTACAACATTTACAAATAGCTAAGTTAACATGAAATTATGAAAAAACATCAACACAATCTTAATTATCATTCTTGGGTTACTTACAAAATAAGCACTAGTAAAAAATCAAATTTGAACCCTAATAAATTTGACTATACACACTTTTAGATATTTAAATATATATTTATATATGTTCCTTGGAATCCTCTACCACTTTTATTTTTACACCATGAGCAAATTTGTCCTATATCAAAATATATGGCCAAAATAAAGAGCACTGTTTTTCCTTCATTAAATTCAAATTTTTGAATTCAAATGGTCACAGTTAAAAATTGTACAATATTCTCTCATATTATGTCCTCATGTCTTCAAATTAATCATGCACCATCAATATTCTTCAATATTTAACTCATAGTGTGCTAATTCCCAAATGTTAATCCTCAAATAGTTAACCTTATATCGTGAAATTTGGAAACTTTGAGCTCATGCACCCTATTGATCTCTTTAAGATTGTCTTTGATTTAAAAATTCTAGACAACTATAACTTTGACTTCTTGACTTTAAATCACACCATTGATATTTATTTGTATGATCACTCACTCACTTTTTATCCTTCGAAGAAGCTCAATCTTTATCTCTGCTCAACATGAAATATTAAGCACTTAGCACCATATCAATACTTCCTAACATCTTATATAAATGTGCTTCATATATTTTTATCAAAATTTAACTTATGAAAAAAAAGACAAATTATAGGAACTATTGCTATCTCCCTGAAAGGCCAATTTTACATCATTAAATCTTTTACATCACTCACTCACATGTTCTCAAATTTGGACAATATGATATCATCACATAAGAGAATAAAAACATGTGTAAAAATACTCATAAAACCTTCAAAATTTTAAGATATAACACCATTAATTTTCTCACTCATATTTTTATACCATAGAGCCAACAATGTCAAGAATTGCCTAGAAGGCCAACTTTTCACATGCATATCTTTTGATGCACTCTAGTAAATAATTTAAAATTTAGCATAAATAAAATATGCATAAAAATTAATTAACCAATATGATAATTTTATCCTCATACCTTCACACATGTGAAATATAACAACATCAAAATTCTTACTCAGCTCTTCTTGCCTCATTACAAATTTGGCTAAGTATGGGAAAACACTATCAAACTACCTTGGAGCCCAACTTTACACTTGCATATATTTTTATGTGCTTTAGGGAATGATCAAAAATTTATTGAAAATGAAATAGGGACTAATGTGATCACAACCATATAACCAAGTCCACCTGACTCATCCATATGTGGTAATGGTGATGTCATCAAACTACCTACTCAAATTTTCTCCCACTAGACCCAAAATGTCTAAATGAAAATAATGATCAACTAGATGAAATATAATAATGAACATAAGTAATAAAATCTTATAAAACATATTAGGCACCTCTTTCACATACTCAAATCATCATATTCATCCCTAGTCATCCTTAACCATGCAAACTGTGAAGGTCAACCAAGCCTTCTTCAAGCATACTAGGATAAATACATTACACACTTTATCATTGTCACTTAGACTATCAAGGTAATTCATCCACTCACTTGGAAAAATCTATGAAATCATCATGACATCATTGATAATTCTCCAACAATCTCCCCCTTTGTCATTGATCTCAACAACCATCTTATAACAATATGTAACTCACCTTCCTTCTCTATTTTTAAGCACTATCATAACAAGAACTCCCCCCCCCTTGAAATAATGAGAAAGTGGGCATAATATGATCCTAATAACTTCAAAATACCAAAAATAGTATTTGACCATCTTATAAATATAATAAAAAACCCCTTACCTTGACCCTACCTTTTCTTTACCTTGACAACTTCCTCTTGCTCCAAGTCAACACTCTCTTCACCCAAGCACTATAACCAATTATAAAAGGACAAAAAAACACTAAAATATAATGAAACTCATCAATAAACATATGAGAGAGGCTCATCGTAATATCTATAATCCATTTCACCTTTTGAGCATCTTTAGATCTTCACACATCATGAAGAACCACCACACTAGCCTTCTCTCTCAAACTACCATAAGGACCACCAATAGAACTTTATGCCACTCAAAAAATAGGAAACGTGCACTAAACCAACTTGAAAACTTAACTTTAAATAATCATTCCTTACTCTTTTGGATAATTTGATCAAAATGCACTCTTTTTCACACTAGGCCTGTTTAGCCTCCTTATAGCCCTACCTGGAACTTGTAAATCCCACAATTTTTAGTAAACACATATTCATGACCTAAAAAATCATATCTATAGTACTCTCATATTCCCCCTTAATCATGATAATTTTAATCACCTAGATCATCCTATACAACATACTTTATTCACAAACCTACTAGCCAATTAGGCCTTTATCTTAACAAAAACATGAATATATTGAAAACCACAATCCTTTATATCTCTATGAATCTTTTTTTGACAACCCATTTGGAAAATTCAATAAATTAAGGAGGTTAGACATAAAATCATAAGTAAAACCACTTTTCTATCATATCCCAAAACCTTAGAAACTCAAAATAAATAAGGTCAATAAACCTCCTTATGGTCAACACATACCTCTAAAAATTCTTACACACCTGAAGACACCCATCACACACTTTTAGACCAAGATTTTATCCTTCACACCTTTGGGACTCTTGACTTCCTATAACCCATTTTAGGCCTACTTACCCTTAAGCTAGAATTTAAGAAAATTGAGAGCACTAAAAAATCTTCAATTTTCCTTCAACATACCTTTAGACCATAAAAACACCTAGAGCACATCAAAAATAAATGCACAGACCTTTATTGGCACCAAAATCTACTTTAGATTGCATCAAACTGATTATGCCATTTGGAAACACCCATTCTGACCCTACATAATAGCTCCTTCACAAACCTCTGGAGCAAGCTCTTGAACTTGTTTCTCCCCCTTAAGCAAAGAGATTCTAAGATAAACATAATTATTTATTTAGATTGGAAACTTAATATTGAGCACTCAAACTTGCCTCTCCATAAAAAAAATTCCTCCTAAGAAGCATAGGTAAAGACATCCTACTTCATAATGTCCTAGAATAATGCAAAACTAGGAGTTGCCCACAACTCCTCATATTCCTTATCTTCCTTAGTCATATGATACTTGTAGTTATTATTCTTTTTCATAGGATTAAGATAAGTAACATGCTCAACCATTACAACATTCTCCTTTTCTTCTAGGATTGGATTGGCAATACATGGAGACAATAAAGATTCATGGCATACCTTTTCATTTAAAGAATCCACCTTACATTTTGGAACCTCATCATTAGACACATATAATTGATTTTATTTGCATTATATATGATTATCAATAGTATTAAGTTCATTTGGATCCATACACACCTCAAAACTAGCCTCAACTAGCCTCAAAAAGTGTCAAGAAGCCTTGACAACATGTGCAAACATCCATGCTCCATCCAAGCCTTTCCTCTTCATTTAAACACCCTATAAAAATCCTTTATTTAAACATAAAAAATTATAAACAAGACATTATCTAAATAATCTCATATACTTCTACCTTGGATTTTTGCCTAACTTCCTTTGGATGACCCTTCCCAAGACAATAGGTCTTGTTTGCCATAGTTTATTCCCTAGGGTTAGAGCACTTGGTCCCATGATTTCCATATAGTACAATATTAACACCATGCTAAGATTTGAGGTTTTATGTTATACCCTAATATCCCATCTTATTGTTGATTCCTTAACTGATTTAGATGAAATATAATGAATTCCCAATCTACCTATCATTACCCTTATCATAGATGTCATCAACATAACATTATCTAGGCCTAGTTTCCCACTCATAACTCATTATTATCAAGTCTAGCCTCATCTTATATCACTCACATATTTTGGATGACATTAAATAATCATAGTGAAGTTGATAGAGTATATTTTTTCCCATGACTCATTTTGCTTGATTTTCACCATTTCTTTGGTCTTAATATTGACAATGGGCTTTTCCTTCATTTGATCTTAGAAATTGAAGGTCCTTGGAAATATATCTCAGTGCATCTTGACATTATTAATGATAATTATGACACTATCTATGTATTTTGGTTCTATCATGAGAAACTATTTCTACCACCCATTCTAAATCCCATTCTACTTAAAAACCAACCCAATCCATAGCCCATCCATTACATTAGCTAATTTATCCTAACCTTATGGAGTCAAGTGCATAGTTTAGCTTTTGTTATTCATGTGCATATAAATTGGGGAAACCAACATGTAGGACTTAAATATTTGCGTATCCTTTTATTCCTCTTCTCATTCATCTTCTCCATATTCCCTCCTTACATCTATTCTCTAGGTATTTATATACCCCTATATTATGTTTGGATAGGACCTAAGTGAATATCTTGGCCTAGAAGGCTATAATAGAAGCCAACTCAATTCTAATGAGCCTTCATTGATGATTTTAAATTACCCAACCTTAAAGACCAATATAGACTACAAATTTTATTATTAGTCTCATCCCAATACTGAAACCAGGAACAAGGTCTCCATTCAATAAATATGAGATGTATCTCAAACTATGAGTAACCACCCTAAAAACAATGTTATGACCCTTATTGGGGGAGGTGTTTCCACTCCTCACATGGTCACAAGGAAATACATTAGTTTATAAATCCTAGATGAGAAATTCATGGATAAATATGATTGTTACTTAGGAATTATTCATCACTTATAGGATGAGTTCAACATTGTGAAAATGGGCATGCATCCCTTAGTAAGAGTCAAGATGTACCCAACCCATAAATATAAACTAAAAAAAATACCACTATGGATCCCAACCCAAACCAACCTATTTACACTACCCCATTTCATTCCTCCACTCCACTTTTACATAGATTCCTTATGCTTAGCAAAAACATGGGCCCAAACTAAATCAGTTATACCTTGGTGAGTCATATTTTTGATTTAGAGAACAACCAACAAGCTTTGGGTTAGGGGATGGGCCTAAATTATATTAAACCATATAATCCTTCTCCTTTCTCATCCAATCACTTAGTCATATATAACCATAATAAATAGCTTATATGCTCCCACCATAATAGAAACTTATACCCCTGGCAAACCATGTCTCTCACCAACCCCTTGGGGATATCCTCACTAACAGGTTACCTAACCCTAATACCTATAAATCTCATTTATTTTATCTAATATCCATTGAAACCTCAATGGGAAGCATATAAACTTACACCCCACCTTTTTAAAATGATGTGGTATCCAATAATTCAATGTTCTTTACACGTTCAAGTTATGTTTCTGCAATGTACACTCACATTCTATTGATAAGTTATGCCCCACCTTATGTAGTGTTAGGTTATATACAAACCACATATACCCCACCATAAAAAAACTCCCACACCTCTTACATCTAACAAACTTCCACCTTACTTTCACATGTATTCTAAATCCACTCAGTTAGATAACTATTTTCTATGTTACTCCACTTCACCTTATCATGCCTCCCCCATTCTTTATAGTGGTTACCAAAACAACCCATATATGACCCCACATTTTCATTCTAGTCCAACTATGCAAATATATACTTTAATAATATGGGTACTTATGTTGAGTACCTTCAAGAACCTCTTGATGATAATATATGGGGGGCTCCTCTCCCACATGCCCTAAAAAACCATCTAAAAATTGAAGGGGAGGGGGATCACAAAACATAAATAAAATCCTAAACTACAATCATTAGGGAACTCCTCCCTTTGAATGGGGTGGTTGTAAAAATCTTCCCCAAAACCCTAGAAGGGATAACACTTAATTATTAATACACCTTTCCTAAGTGTCTATACTTTATTTTAGCCAACTCATGGCTAAATTTTATACATATTTTGATAGGAACAAGCTTATTATTATTTTCATATCATAATTATTACACATCAAGTAATAACACACTGAATCCGTCACCCATTTCATCATGAGATGGTGTAAGGTTTTATATTCATCTACTAATGTACCCAATATGGATCAACATGAATTATGCAATCTCTTCCTTTACTCCCTTAACAAAGAGATGAGGGAGGATGTATATAAATTCCCATATATATCCTATGAATAATCCCTCTAGATCACTTTGTGAATTGACCAAGTGGCTATTGATAATGCTCAATGAACTTATGGGACCAATGGGTGCATTATCACTCCAAGCCAAAATAATGGGTATTTTCAAAGCACAACTCTAAATAATACCAACAATAAATATCTCAAGGTCCTATATCAAAACATGAATTCTACTACTAATGGTGTCACTAAATAGAGAAAAAATACAAACCCCTTAAACAATAACTAATACAAGCCTATAAACAATGCCAACATTAGCAACAACATGAGGGCTAGAAAACAAAATCCCCCTCCTACCATCCATGTAGTCTAATTCAACCAATTTCCACAACATAATGTGTAATTCCAAAACCATAATCAAAATCAAGACCAACTATCCAAACAATACCCCAAGTTATAGAGCCAAATCTATTACCAATGAAATAATCAATAAGGGTTTAGCCAACTAGGGAAAAACATGAGACCTAAAAACTATTATCCTAATATTTATTGCCTATCCCATCAATTTATTGATCACAACACTTAGACATGTAGAGATTATAGTAAATTTATACAAGTACTCCTAGAATATCAGAGGTAAATATTCATAGACATGTTCTTAGGGAACACTATTATAAGCTCCCAATCCTTTTCAATAAGTCTTGTCACCCATAAAAACTAGAATCTCCAAATTTATCAAAACCCTTTATCTAACCAACAAACATTCATTACCCAAATTCAATAGTAGGGTGGCCCAAAAACCACCCTATCCAACATCAACAAACCATAATGTATTCTACTCATAATGTGTAAGCATCCACCTTAGGGACTTTGAACATTTATTTAGATCCTCAGTTGGTAGTACAAGGCAAAACTAAAATCATAGAAGTCATAAAACCAGAATTTGAAGAAGAAAACACTGTCACTCACACTAGAGAGTATCATCCTATGGACATCCATCCCTCAGACATTTTTTAAATATAGTCTACTCTTAAAACCATTGGGAACTATGATTTAATCTCTAATTTAACCAAAATGTTCTCACACATTTCATTCTTAGACTTGATCAAAAAATCCCCTACTCATTAGTAGGCCTTGATTGATTCCATAGGGTTGGGGAATCTATCTAGTGTTACTCTTCCATAAGCTTAGATCAACCACATTGATTTTTACATGTTCCCACCAGGTCAAAAATCATGGGATGCTAGTTATTTCTTTTATTTATGAATCTTTCCTCTTGACTCTAAGATGGAAAGGAGGTGAGATCCAACCCTATTTGTATAGTATGGATTTATAACAATTATGTGAAAAGAGATATGGTGGATGATGGGGTGGTTTTCAACATCATCCCCATTTACTTAAAAAAAATGTAGTTATGAGGAAACCAATTATTCTACCATGCATAACACAATATAAGGCTATAAAAACCTCAAATATACTTCATAGGAACCATTTATCTCTTAATAACTTTGGGTCCCAACATGGTTCTAACTTAGTTCTATGTCATAGTCATATATAATAATTATAACATGATCTTAGAAAGGCCTTGGATACATAGGATGAAGGCTATCCCTTTAAACTTTTTCCTACAAATATAGTTCTTGCACCTAGGAGAGGTATTTTTGGCTTAGTAAGATCCCAAACCCTTATACATGTTACAAATGACCATCCATGAGCATCACAAATTACACGTTGATTACCATATACCTATGAATGGGGTCATGAAACCCCCATAGTCGGTTGATGTTATTGGATCCACAAAACCAAACTATTCATCTTGAATAAGGTTTCATAAATAACCTAGGTTTTGTTAAAAAATAAATTGAAAGAAAAAGACATAATAGTATCTAAAATGATAACTGACCCATAATCAATCATTGGTTCAATAATTTCCACTATGTCTACATATGAAATTATCAACCTCTTGGAGGAAGACACTCCCATCATCCTCCCATTTAACCCATTAGGGGTGGGGACCTATAATTTATTTGGACCTTAAAGCCAGTAGTCTCAAGAGGGGTTATCTAGACTAATAAACATTTTCAAGGTAAAGGTGTCTAGGAATGAGGTGTTAGAGGTAAAATCATTAAAAAGGGGGGGTGAATCAGTGAGACTAAAAAATCCAACTTCATTTTCAATCCTTTCAAGTTCTTAATCAATTACCATAAGAATTCATTAACCATACATGTCATTCATAGCAATGAGCAAGAGAGACAATGCAAGATCAATCACATAACACATGACATATGTGGGAAACCCTTTTTGGGAAGAAAACACATTGAAACATATAATTGGACTACTATCTTATAATAAAAATAACCAATTTAGACTAGTTACAACTGATCACAGAACTACCATCCCTTATTTTCATGAGACTGCAATCCCATAAGGAAATACTATACCTATCTATCTGAGCTACCACAACAACTAGACCTTTAACAAGTTATACATTTAAAAGATGCTAAAACACCCTTAGATGTTGAGATACTAAATAAAAACCTATGAATACATCCACCTTTGAATTTATGTCTTCAATACCTAATGATGGACCTCTGATTATCACTCTTCACCTTCGCTCATATTCAAACATGAAGAACACTATTCTACCAATAGAATTATGACCTACAGGTCATAAAAATAGTTCTCAATATGTTATACTCTTTAACTCATCCATATTGCACCCACCCTTTCTTTCATTTCACAACACTATAATCTTAAATGTAAATTCCACACACAAGTCTCTCTCAAAGTCTAGAAACCAACACATTTGGTTTCACCATTTATAGAGCTATCATGATTATCAACATCTTAGTCAGACATTAGGTATGGATTGAAAATTAAGTCATGTATCATACAAATACATGGCTCAATAACATCTTCATAGGTTAGCCATAGAATCTAAGGGTGACCCTTAAGCAGCTACACCTTTCAATTAGGCCCTTCTTGCTCTTATAGGTCTCATGGAGACATATTCACCCATTTAACACTTCATAAAATAAAACAAGAATAGAAGAAAACTTATTAATGTATGGAGCCATTACACATTATATAGAGGTCATCCTTAAGTTCCAAAAACCATCACAATACCCTTTTGCTTTAGCACAAATCGCTCAAACAACATTCTATTGACACAATCACCATGAACAAATATACAGTCAACATCTAAAATTTTGTTCATACTACATATTATTGGTAAAACCTTAATAATGAATATAGATCATCCTCATGGAGTCAAAGAAACTTCCAAATATCTAAGTTAACATGAAATAGTGAAACAATAATAACACAATCTTAATTATCCTTCTCAAGTTACTTGTAGAATAAGCATGAACACACAATCACCTTTAAACCTTAATAACTTTGATTGTACACACTTTTAAATCTTTAAATCTCTCTCTCTCTCTCTCTCTCTCTCTCTCTCTCTCTCTCTCTCTCTCTCTCTATCTCTCTCTCTCTCTCTCTCTATATATATATATATATATATATGTTCCTTAGAATCGTCTACCACTTTAATTTTTAAACCATGAGAAAATTTGTCCTATATCATAATATATGGCCAAAATAAAGAGCACCAGCTTTTCCTTCATTAAATTAAAATATTTGAATTCAAATGGTCATATTTAAAATTCATAAAATACGTTCACATTGTGTGTCCTCATGTATTCTAATTTATCATGCACCATCAATCTTATTTGAGCTTTAACTCATAGTGTGCCAATGCCCAAATGTTAACCCTTGAATAGTTGACCTCATCTCATGCAATTTGGAAACTTTAACCTCATGTAACCTATTTATCTCTTCAATATTATCCTCACTTTATAAATTATAGACAACTTTCACTTTGACATCTTGACTTTAAATAACACTGATCATCTTTATCTATATGATCACTCACTCATTGTTTATCCTTGGAAGAAGTTTGATCTTTATCTCTGCCTAGTGTTAAATATTGAGCACTTAACACCATTTCACTACTTCCTAACATATTATAGAAGCATCCTCCATCAATTTTTATCAAAATTTAACTTTTAAAGAAATTACTAAGTATGGGAACTATTTCTATCTACCTGAAAGGCCAAATTTTCATAGATATATCTTTTACCTCACTCACTCGCATGTTCTCAAATTTGGATCATATGATCTCCTCACATAGGAAAATGCAACCATGTTTCAAACTACTCCTAAAACCTTTTCATGTGAAATATATAATTCCATTAATCTTCTCACTTAGATTTTTCTACCATAGAGCCAACAATGCCAAGAATTTTTTGTAAGGCCAACTTTGCACATGCATATCTTTTTAGGCGCTTTAGTGAATGATCTAAAGTTTAGTTAAAATAAACTAGGAACAAAAATAAATAAACCCACATGATAATTTTCTCCTTATACCTTCACAAATGTGAAATATAACAACATCAAAATGCTTAGATTTTCTTTCCACATTGCAAATTTGGCTATGTATCACAAAACACTATCAAATTGCCTAGGAGCCCAACTTTGCACTTGCATATATATTTACATGCATCAATGCATGATCTTAAATTTAGTAAAAACAAACTAGGGAATAATGTGATAAAAACCATATGACCAAATTTTCTTGACTCATCCATATGTGGTAATGGTGACATCATCAAAGTGCCTACTAAGAGCTTTTGCCACTAGATGCAAAATGTCTAAATGAAAACAATGATCAACTAGATGAAATCCACTCATACACACAAGTACCCAAAGATTATAAAACATATTATGTTCCTCTTTCACATCCTCAAATCATCATATTCATACCTAGTTATCCTTAACCAAACAAACTTTGAAGATCAACCAAGCCTTCTTCAAGCATACTAGGATAAGCACATTTCACACTTTGTCATTGTCACTTAGACTATCAAGGAACTTCATCCACTCACTTTGAAACCTATATGAAATAATCATGACATCATTTAAAATTCTCTAATAAAATCTCCCTTTGTCATTGATGTTAACAACCATCATATAGAAATATGTAGCTCACCTTCCTTCTCTTTTTTCAAGCACTCTCACAACAAGAACTTTATCCCCCTTTGACATAATGACAAAGTGTGCACAATCTGATATTGAGGACTTAAAATACCAAAAATAGGATAGAACCATCTTATAAATATAATACAAACTCCCTTACATTGAGCCTACCTTTTCTTTACCTTGATAACCTCCCCATGCTCCAAGCCAACAATTTATTCACCCAAGCACTGAAACCAATGAATAAAGAACACATAAAACATTTAAATATGATGGAACTCATAAATAAACATTTGAGAGGGACTCCCCCTAAGATATTTGATCCATTGCACCTTTTGATCATTTTTAGATCTCCACACATCATGAAGAACCACCAAAAAAACTTCATGCCACTCACCAAATAGGAAACATGAACTAAACCAACTTGAGAACTCACCTTATTCATGCCTTGATCTTTTGGGTAATTTTATGAAAAGGCACTCTTATTCACACTAGGCCTATCTAACCTCCTTGTAGCCCTATCTGGAACTTGCAGATTCCACAATTTTTAGTAGACACATATTTGAGACCTAAAAATTCATATCTGGGACACTCTCATATGCCCCCTCAATAACACTAACTTGAATAACCTAGATCATCCTCTACAACATACTTCACAAACATACTAGCCAATTAGGCCTCTATCTTAAAAAAACATGAATATATTGAAAAACACAAACCTTTATATCTTTTTGAAGCTTGTTTTGACAACCCATTTGGTCCATTCAATAAATTAAGAAGCCTTGGACCTCAACTCATAAGACAAACCACTTTTCTATCATAACCCAAAACCCTAAAAACTCAAAACAAATAAGGTCAAAAAACTCCTTATGGTCAATTCACACATTTGAAATTTCTTTCACACATATAGACACCCATCACACACTTTTAGACCAACATTTGATCCTTCACACATTTGGGAGTCTTGACTTCCTATAACACATTTTATGCCTACTTGTCCTTAAGCCAAAAACTGAGAAAATCGAGAGCACTAAAAAATCTTCAATTTGACTTCAATACCTTTAGACAATAAAAAAACTTGGAGAACATTAAAAAGTAGTGCACAAACCTTTTTTAGCACCAAAATCTACCTGAAATTACATCAAACTCATTATTCCATCTAGAAACACCCATTTTAACCTTGTATAATATCTCCTTCACAAACCTTTAGAGCAAGCTCATGAAATTGTTACTCCATCTTAACCAAAGACCTTATAATATCAATACAAGTCTCTATTCACATTGGAAATATATTATTGAGAATTTAAGCTTCCTTCTCCATAAGAAAAATGTCTTCTAATAAGGATAGGCAAAGACATCCTAATTCACAATGTCATAGAGCAATGCAAAATTAGGAGTTGCCCACAACTCCTTATATTCCTTCTCTTCCTTGGTCATTCAATAATTTTAGTTCTTATTATTATTCTTAGGCTTAATATAAGAAACATGCTCAACCACTACAACATTCTTCTTGTCTTCTAGGATTGAATTGACAATACATGGAAACAACAAAGATTCACGGCATACCCTTTAATCTGAAGAATCCACCTTAAATTTTATAACTTCATAATTAGGCACATACAATTGATATTATTTGCATGATACATTCTCAAAAATAATGAGATGTTCACTTGGATCCATACGCACCTTAGAACTAGCCTCAGCCAGTATCTTGGTCTTCTCCTTGAGCTTAGTCTCTTCATTTTCAACATGAGTAGAAAACGAAACCCTTTGGCACTTTTTTAATTATTTAGTATTATCCACCATATAAAATAGATCACTTGAATATTAAATCTCATCATGACTCATACTTACCACCTTTGGCTTCCATGAGTTGATTTACCTTTATCCTTGCACTTTATAATCCTAATTAAATTTATTATAACTTGTAGACCTTTTCTTGTAGAATTTAGTAATGTGACCTCTCTATTTACAATTATATCAAACCATACTCATTGATTGAAACATAGTTTATCTTACCTTATTTGGATAGAATCTTGAAATTTTTCCTATATACTAACAAACAAAATAACGTCCTCTTTTTGAAAAGAACTCACCTTATCTAACCTTATGTGGACAATGGTTTCTAAAGTGTCCCACATCAAGACAGTTGAATCACTTAACTTTTTTCACACCTTTTGACTCATGACCCCCATCATAGTTCCATACAAAATCATTTTTAACTAGTCTCTTACATTCTCTATCCCTATTACCAAATTGATTACATGTGTAATAGTAACCATTGAATCTTGCATACCTCATGGTATTTGGTTGTCTAATCTAATTTATATTTATTCTACCAACACCTTCATTCCTTGTCTAATGATATGTTTTCAAATTATGATTGTCTTGGTTCACATTATTATTCATCTTGTCTTAAGGTACATTCTTTTGTTCTTCTTCATATCCAAGACTAGTTATATCACTATAAAGATTTTGACAACTTAGAATATTGTCTAGATTATATAATATCTTTTTAAATATCACAAATATCTTCACCTTACTAGATCTCATCTCTAACTCAGATATCAAAGACTTATTTTCATAAACATACATTGAACATTCATCTTCTTTAGCTTTTAAGCTTGTAGACATGATTTCCAATTGACAACTAAGATGTTTGACCATATCTTCATGATATTTGGTATCTTCATTGAATCTTGCTTCACACAAATTTAATTTATCTTCATATTTTTTGATTTGAGACTTCATCTTCTTATTGATCTTCTTCTAAATCTTCAGTTCTTCAAGAGCATTTATCAATGTAGTCTCATAGTCCATCTCATCTTCATCATCATTAGAATCACTCCAAATAGACTCCTTTTAATGTGAGAAACTTCCTTCCTCATTCATGAACAAAGCTTCATATTCAATAGAACCTTCATTTTCATGATCATATTCTAAGTCATTGTCTCCACTCTCATCTAATGAGCTATAATATTATTTGGTGTAGAGACTCTTCTTATTATTGAAGGATTTCTTCTTATTATTAAAATTTATGAATCCTTTCTTCTTGTATGTATTTTTGTCTTCATCTTGGACTTCACCATGCTCTTCATCACCATTATTATCATGATTATGAGGGAAATTACAATAAAAAATTCCTATCTCTCAACAGTTGAAACATTTGAAGAGTAGTTTACCATTATACTTCTCTGAGCTTGTGTTCAATTTCCTATTCATGAAATCAATTAATTCATCCTTATCAATGTCATATATGTCATCCTCTTTGGGTTTATTGACTTGTAACTTCTTCTTAGGCTTCATCTCTATCTTTAATGTTACTACCTTATTTGGTGGTATATCATCATTTACTCTCATCTCATAGGCAGTAAGGGTACTATGTAATTGATCCATCTTCAACTGATTAAGATCATGAATTTATTCTATAGCAAATAATTTTGGATCAAACTTGAGAGATAGAGACCTTAATGCCTTTGGAACTATAGTAGCCTCTTCAAGGTTCTCTCCAAGACCTTTGATGATGTTCATAGTATCATCAACTCTCTATAGAAAGGATGCCACAAAATCTTCTTCCTTCATCTTGAGACTTTCCAATTACCTTATGTGAGTCTACAACTTAACAAGTTTGACCTTTTAATCTCCTTCATAGATGATTTTAATTGTGTACCCTATATCTTTAGAATATTTATAATGGATTATCTTGGAGAACTCAGTCTCTATCAGACCATAAGTGATGGCATTCATTGCCTTAGAATTATTTTAAAATAGATTCTTGTCTACAAAACTGTATGTAGGAGTAGTAAGAGCAACATGATCATCCATAATAGATTTACATGCATCAAACCCTAGGGACATAATGTATATCCTCATTCTTGCACTCTAAAAACCATAATTATATCCTTTGAACATTAGTGCTTGCTTAGTAGATAAACCTCCTTGATGACTACCCATATTGTACTTTAGATCACCTTTAAGCTATAAATCCTTTACTAAAGGACCTATTCTAATAACAATTGTTAGAGGTAAAATCATTGAGAAGGTGGGGGGTGAATCAATGATCCTAAAAAATCTAACTTTAATTTTAATCATTTCAAGTTTTTAATCAATTACCATAAGCTTTCATGAATCATACACATCATTCATAGCAATGAACAAGAGAGGTAATGTAAGATCAATCACATAACACATGACATATGTGGGAAACCCTTTTGTGGGAGAAAACCCACTAGAATATGTAATTATACTATTATCTTATAATAAAAAGAACCATTTTAGACCAAATGTAATTGATCAAGTAACTATCATTCCTTATTTTAGTGAGACTGTAATCCCACAAGGAGCTACTACACCTATCTAGTTGAGTTACCACAACAACTAGACTTTTATCAAGTTTCACCTTGAAATGAGGATATAACCCCCTTAGATGATGAGATAACATAACAACACCTATGAGCACATCTACATTTGAACTAATGTCTTCAACACCTAATGATGGACCTCTGATTATCACTATTCACCTTTGCTCATACTCAAACATCAATATCACTATTCTACCAATAGAATTATGACCTATAAATCATACAAATAGTTCTCAATATATTATGCTATCCAAATCATCCATAGGTCACCCACCCTTTCCTTCTCTTTAAACCACTATGCTCTTAAATTCAAATTACACATACAAGTCTCTCTCAAAGTCTAGAAACCAACATATTTGGTTTTACCATTTATAGAGCTATCATGATTATCAACATCTTGGTTAGCCATTAGTCATGCATTACACCTTAATTCATGTATCATACCAATACACATCTCAATACAATCTTCATAGGTCATCCATAGCATTTATAGGTTACCCTTGAAAACTACACCTTTCAATTAGGCCCTTGTAGATCTTATAGGTGTCATGGAGACTTATTCACCAATTTATCACTTCATCAAAAAAAATAAGAACATAGGAACACTTATGAATACATGAACCAGTTCCACATGATCTATATTTCCTCTTTAAGTGCCAACAACCATCACAGTACCCTTGTGCTTAAGCATAAATCGCTCAAACAACATTCTATGCACATAATCACCATGAAAAAATATATGATCAACTTCTAAACCTTTTTTCATACTAAATATGATTTTTAAAAACTTCATAATGCACAAATATCATCTTTATATAGTCTAAAACACTCCTAAATATCTAAGTCAACATGAAACAATGAAACAACATCAACACAAGCTCAATTACCCTTCTCAAGTTACTTACATAACAAGCATGAACACATAGTCAACTTTGAACCTTAATAACATTGACTATATACATTTTAATATCTAAAACTATATATTTCTAGATGCACCTTGGAATCCTGTACCAATTTTATTTTTACACCATGAGTAAATTCATCTTATATTAAAAGATATGGCCAAAATATAAAGCATTAGTTTCTCCTTTGTTAAATTTAAATATTTGAATTCAAATTATCATTATTTAAATTTGAAAAATATGGTCACATCTCATGTCCATATGTATTTATATTTATTGTGTCTTTGATCTTCTTTGAGTTATAACTCATAGTGCACCAATGCCCAAATGTTAATCCTTGAACAGTTGACCTCATCTCATACAATATATAAAGTTTAACCTCATATGCCTTGTCAATATCTTAAATATTATCCTCACTTTAGTAATTCTAGGTAACTATCACTTTGACCTCTTGACTTTAAATCATAGTTTTGATCTCTACCTATATGATCACCTGCTGAACATTGATCCTTAAAAGAAGTTAAATATTTATCTCTACTCAATGTTAACTATTGAACACTTGGCACCATATCACTACATTATAACATCTTGGAGTAACACACTCCATTCATGTTGCTCATATTTTAACTTGTGAAAAAAAGACTATGGGAAACTTTGCTATCTACCTAAAAGGCCAACTTTGCACAGTTAGATCTTTTACCTCTCTCACTTGCATGTTCTCAAATTTAGAACATATGATCTCCTCACATAGGATAATCTAACCATGTGTTAAAATACTCTTGAAACCTTCACATGTGTGAGATATAATTCCATTAATATGATACTTATATTTTTCTACCATAAAGCCAACAATGTCAATAATTTCTTGGAAGGCCAACTATACACATTCATATCTTTTGATGAGATTTAGTGTATGATCTAAAATTTATCACAAATAAACTAGGAAAAAAAATTAACAAACACATATGATAATTTTATCATCGTACCTTCTCACATGTGAAATATAACAACATTAAAATTATTACTCAATTCTTCTTGCCACATTGCAAATTTGGCTAAGTATGGGAAAACACTATCAAACTTCCTAGGAGCCCAACTTTGCACTTGATTATATTTTGATGTGATTCATTACATGATCTAAAATTTAGTGAAAATTGACTAGGGACTAATTTTATCATATCCATATGACCAACTCCCCCTGACTCATCCATTAATGGCAATGGTGGTGTCATCAAATTGCATACTCAGATTTTCCACCACTAGACCCAAAATTTCTAGATTAAAATAATGATCAACCAAGTGAAATACACTCATACACATAATTAATTAAAGATTATAAAACATATTAGGAACATATTTTAAATATTCAAATAATCATATTCATCCCAAATCATCATTAACCATGCAAACTCTAAATATCAACCAGGCATTCTTCAAACATACTAGGATAAGCACATTACACAATTTGTCATTATCACTTAGACTATTAAGGCAATTCATCAAATCAATTGGACACCTCCATTAAATAATAATGACATAATTAAAAATTCTCCAACATTAGGACTCCCTCTTATACAACAACTATTTTAATAACTATCAATGCTACCACCCAACATTCAAACATATAGAGGCAAGTCAAACTTCAAGTTATACCCTTATCACTTCTAGAATACTTTAAATTATGATCATATATCATGATATTATTGGATCATACCAATTTTATATATTTTATTATCCATTGGGTGTACTCCCTCTAGAGATGGCAGCCATCCTACTTTGACCTACACCTAGTTGTGTTTCTTGTCAGATACCAAGTTTATCAATGGGTAACAAGACCACTCTTCCTTCCCAAGTTGTGTTTATATTCAAGGATAGGATTCATACCATAATGGTAGTTAGGATATATAGTAATATTATATTCCATTATTAACCAAATATTTCTAAAGGAGGGCCTCTTCTCCCCCTCATGAAGGAAGATCTTAAAAAATTGCTCACTAAATTCTTGCAAGTTTTCCCACATATAATAGTGGGAAAAATAATACTACCCATATCCTACCAATAATATTAAAATATGCATAACTATACATATATGACTTATGCACTAAATCTATTTCCTATCTATGATGGCATACTCCATATGATAAAACAAAACCATGACTATGTTAGAATAATTCCCACCCTAAAGAAAATGTCAAGTAAATATCCTTTTTAATTTATAGAGGTACTTACCTACCTCAACCTAGAGCTTATAAAACAACACTTTGAATTTAAAAAATTTATTCCCTACCATCTACAATATAAGGTTGAGCCATTCTCACCTTTGTCAGCCCTTCTATTCTCCTCATAGAGGGGATAGGCTCATCATCTTCCCAATCCTTGAAACCAAGGATCCTAAAGGGGTTACCTAACATTTTAGATATACATATGGTTGATATATTATAAGAAAAATAATATTCACCAAATTATTATCCCCCTTCTACACATAACTAGTGGATCCATCATTATGATGGTGCCAGGGTAGGATTCATTCACATTTCCCTTAAAGGGTGGGTCGTGACTTTTGGATTTAAGCTAGACTTTGAGTTTACAAAAAATGGGGATGATTATGAGTCATTATTGCATGGAATTCTCATTTTAAAATTCTTGGTCATTCAAAACTTAAGGATCTAGGGTGACTCAATTAATCGTAAACCAAATTTGTGAAGTCTACCAGACCAAAGCCAAACACTTTAGGTGTAAAATAATGTTGTGCACAAGATCACCAAGGGGTTTGAATTCATTTATATAGAATAAAATTCTAGTGAAAGCAACTAGTTTTTTGAATCCATGGTTTCCTCATCTTTATAATTTAATCCCTATCTAGTAATACAAGAATCTAATTTCATAGTTTCAATTAGGATGGAGCCTCTTATGCATAAGACTCCTAACGACCAAGACATCATGCACATAAATTGATACGATAACCCCCTAGTACTCAATATATTTAAGAATTATGAGGCCATTATTTATTTATTATGAACCTATGATTACCTTATTCCATTCCACCATAAGATGTAATTCTCACTTACCCACTATCACATTTAAACCCTTAGAAATGAATATTCAAATTATTATTTTTGCATTAAGGATTATGTATCCTCTGATTATGAACATGATGTATTCAATACAAAAGGTGAATATAATGATCTTATCCTAATATATTACATGTTATAAGAGGGAAATTCCTCCCTTATCAAATAAAAAAATGAAATTAACATTGGGATAGAAAATAATCCTAGACTTCTCAAGTTACAGTCTTCACTCTCTGAGCAAGAGGTGGAAGGACATAAGTAGCTCCTCAAAAATCCATCAAAAGATTTTATCCTACATTTACATGGTAGGAATAAACCCAAATTTATGCATACATAACCTATTTACAACACTTAATGTAAAAACTATCAAGAAAAATAACAAGTCCATCAAGCCTAAGGTTGCATTGATGGTAAAAAAAGTCATCAAACTTTTAAAAGTTAGATTTATTAAGCTAGTTGATTAATCTAAATGGATGTCAAAAATTTCCCCCATCCTTAATAATAATGGTAAAATCATAATTTGTATATACTCCTAGGAGATTAACAAAGCATTTCCAAAGGATGACTTCCCTCTCCCATCCATTGATGTCATTATTAACACTATTAGGGGGTATGTATCGCTATCACTCCTAGATGGTTTTTCAAGGTACAACATTAATTCAAATTTATGATGAATACCAAATAAATAATTCATTTATTACACCTTGGGGGCCCTTTTGTTATGTATTTAGTCCCTTTGGTCTCAAAAATGTAGGGGAAACATATCAAATAGACATGACCTACATATTCCACGATCTCATTCACAAGATAGTGGAGGTATATGTGGATGATATTTTAAGAAATGTGAGATAATAGTTAGACCATATATATGTGTTACATACCATATTAAAATTATTAATATAATATGGTGTCACTCTCAACCTACAAAAATGTGTGTTTAGAATCACCAATGATAAACTCCGAGGGTACATAATTTCCTAGTGAAGGATCAATCTCAACCCTACTAAAATCTATGTAATCTTATAAATAATCCCTCCCATAGATGAATCAAGCATCATAACATTATTATCTAAGATAGGATCCATTTTATGATTCATCTTTCTTACACAATTCACCCCATCAACAACATACTCAAAAATACAAATGGCCTAACTTAGAAAAATGATTATCAAGAGGTATTCAAGTGAAATGTTTTCTTATGTATCCCCCTATGTCCATGTAAAATACACTATATAATCCCCTAATATTTTATATTATATAAATTGAGGTGTGCTTCTCCTACATTTTGAATCAGGAAGATGCCACTGGTAAGGAATGCATCATTTATTTCATTAGTTGAACCCTCATCAATTATGAGATACAATATACTAAAGCTAAAAATGAATGCTTAGTAATAGTCTTTAAGACTAAATGATAAAGACACTATATGCTCAACCAATAGACAAGATTTGTTGTGAGATATAAATCCCTAAAAACTTTCTTAACTTATCTATCTCTCTAAGAAGGTTAGGTGCTTCATCACACTCCTAAGTGAGATCTATTTAATGTATGAAAAAAAAAACTCTATTAATGGATAGATCATTATAAATTGGTTTACAAATTCACCCTTGGAAGTTAATGACCTTGATGGCTATTATTAATCCCTTTATTTAATCCATTTGATCTATTAATGTCATTCAAACTAGGGGTGGTGTCTAAAGCTATCCATAGTAAGGCTTATGGTTGAAGGTCTTACAGATGTGATTGGGGGGTTGTTGTCTTCCTAAATGTCAAATATAATATATCCTAGAAATGATTTTCTTATGCAAATAAATAAACACACTTGTAAAATTAAAACACTATCTAATCCAATTTGCTAAAATAAATACACTTTCTAAAAATAAACTCACTTGTAAAAAAATAATTTGCTAAAAATAAGCACACTAATTTGAAATCTTGAATTAAATTTTAGAACTAAAATATAATTTCATGTAGGTTTTAAATTATATTTATAATTATTGATTTTAAAATTAAATAGATTTATAATTACTAAAAACTGTAAATACATAAAATACCATATATAAATGTGTTCCTATTTCTTGAGGAGACTAGGGCCTTACTCACCTTAGGAACATGAATGAAAGAAGACTTTAAAACTATACTTTAAAACCTATAGGAAAAAACATGATTAATTATAAATCGTTTTAATTTTTCAATATCTAAGTATAGATATTTTAGTTTTGCAAGCTCAAAAGCTAGACTAGAAGAGTCCAGAGTGATTCTGGTAGTGTTTAAAGCAACTCTATAATAATTATGGCAAAGTTTGAAGAAACTTTATAAAAACTTTGGTAGAGTCTGATGTAACTCTGGTAGATTTTAAAGTAACTCCATAGCAACTTATTTTAAGAAACTTGGATGTTTGAATAAGTCCATAATGATGTTTCTAATCTAAAGGAATACTTTGGTAAATGGAATTAGATATTGAATGAGTTCATAGCTATGGAATAGGTGAGTCCTTAGCTACTAGGCAAGTTTTAAGTAGTGGATTGTGAGAATTTATATCTTTTGGATAAGTCTATAGCTCAGTTTGGATAAGATTTGAATGAACCAAAAGAGTGTCTAATGAGTTCATAGCTTGACAGAATGTTAGATAATATTTTATAGGTCACCTTATAAGATCATCAAAAAAGGTCCTTATTCCTTATAGACTATTGTATCATTTATATATACATAAAATGGAGAGAAAAAACATGAAAAAAATTAGAATTAAATAATAGAGTTAGTCATTTAGGCTATAGTTACATTAAGTAAGATAAAACATCTATGTACTATACTAGGATTATATAAAAGCCTAAGATCCTTACATTATTTAGTCTAGAGGAGAGGCAATGGAAGAAAAATGAAGAAAATTGATAGTAATAATGAGCCATATTTTAGACTCATTATTTCCCTCATGCTTTACCTTTTTCATGTCCCTTTTTTAAATTTAGATGCTTTTTGTTCCCTCATAATTTTAAATTTTTCCTTGTAATTGTTGGTGAGATCATATATGTCAAATTAATTATCCCAGTCATTATCTAGGGGACTAGTGAAACCTTGATATGTTTTTACCATTTTTGTAAATTTTAAAATTGTTCATCTATTTTAGGACTCCATACATGCCATGGTGGAATAAGATTCTTAAGAATTGGTGGCCTAAGTCTCATGCCAACCCAATTTTTTTCTCATCCTAAGTTAATGACATTAACAATCATGTCCTTGATAGCTTATGCCCTTTGTAAGCTCCATCATAGATTGGTTAGAGACATAACCTCTCTTATTTTTAATGAAACTATTAATGTGTCCCAATTCCTGACATTGGCTATAAAGATATCATCAAAATTTTGTCTTGTATATAGATCAAAAGAGACACTAATATTATACAAAGCATGCAAATAATAATCATTAATTTTTGGATTCATCACATAGGTAGTTTTAAAGTTAATCAATAAATTCTTGGCACTGGAAATAGTAGGTCTAATACACATCCCTATATTTTTGGGTGTTTTCACATATTCCTCATGTCTATCTCTCTAAGCTATCTAATTTTTACAAGTAGAAAGATGAGCTCTTAGATGAACTTCTCCTACATATAGATTGACCATGAATGTATTATAGTCTCCTAATATCATATTACATAAATAAAACTCACATAACAAATCTTGTTTTTATGGAGTGGATTCCTAAAAAATGTTTAAAAACATAGGATGATCTTCAATGTTGTGAGGTAAATCACATGAAATTCTTAGTATTTTCCATCTATAAAACTATTAATGTAAATATAGGCTATAATAAAGAGAGGGAGCTCTATAAGCTAGAATGTTTTCACCTATCTAACATGAAACCTATAGATTTGTTTCAAGTTTTTGAGTTTTCTATTTTTCTTGCTCCAAGTTTTCTTTCATGGTCTATTTTTCATTTTCTAAAATTTTATTTTGTTCTTTGAGTTCCCTAAACTCAAAACATACCTAATTTCATTTATCTAGGTAGTCAACATGTGAAACAATAGTTTGACAGGCTTGATCTACTAAAGGTGTAGAAGAAGATGAAGGTTGCATATATAATTATTACTATTGAGAGTTTTGGAGTTGTTATTTTAACAACAAATTTTATTCTTTTAATTCAGTGATATATATCCAAGAATTTACCATATCTTCATCAAAATGAGTTATTTATTTCTCAAGCCTTTTGTTCCTAGTCATGTGATCCAAAGATTTATCTTTAAAACTATCTAATCCATGACTTAAAGAAGATTTGAGTAAATACTTATGTTGTAATTGAGTTAGAAGATCAATAATATATGCATCTTTTTTTTTGATAATGACCTCAGCCTTTGATAGTTCAAGGATGAGTTACAACTCTAGATCTTTAATGGAGCTAGATGATTTTTCTTTTTTAGAGACCATAATATATTTCCCTTTATCTAATATTGGTCTTACATTAGGATTTAAATAAAATGGAGAAGATTATGTTTCCTGTATTGAAGTTGCTTCTATGAGTATGTTATCTTTTTGAATACTACCTCAATAGGAATATCTAGTGGAATAGGTTCTTCTTCAAGAACTATTGATGATGACTCAAGATTCTCTAATATGACAACGTATTCATCAAGAGCTATTGTTATTCACTTAGTAATCTTTGTTGTGATAGATTCTTCATCAGGAGCCAATACTATTATTTCTACTATTCTTAGGGAAGATAATAATGGTGAAATTTTGAGGCTATCAAGAGTAGCATCTAATTATATCTCCTCATCATCTTGTACTAGATTTAATTTTATACATCTTTTGTTTGTCTATATAATGGAACTAGTTCATTTACATAAGTATCCTTAGCATCTTGTGATGCTCAAATTATTTTGAGTACCTATGTTGTGCTTGTTAAAGAGATATCCATAATATCAGGGTTTACATGAGATTTTGAAACCCTAGGTCTTAGTTTTTTCTTTTTTTGGAGTCTACTAAAAATTCCATGTAACCACATGTGTGGTTTATGATCTATTATATCATCTCACACTAGACAAAACCCTAACTCTAGAAGAAGAAGCCTCTTCTTTTTTCTTGGGTATTGGGGATTTTCCAAGTGATTTTAAAACAAATGTTGAGGACTGATTGAATCTATTATTCTAAAAATTATTCCATGTTGATTTGCTTTATTCAAGAAAATGATGTTGAATAATCAAATGGAGAAGACCATGATGATGGAGAAGATATGATCTATTAGTGCCCAAAATATGAATTTATCCATATAGGAATAAGGGAAGGTTAACAATACATTGATTCTATTCTTATCCATAATTGAGGTGAATAATGATATGCATATCTTCACACCCCAAAGCACTATATTGTCCTTCACATAAAATATTTCATTACTAAAAGGAAATAGATTTCCAGGGTTCAGCAGGGTTTCCTTGTTGATCCCTTTTGCCTTTCCTTGATGTTTTTGTACACATTTAATAGAAAATTATTCATTTCTATTGAATTGTGAAATAATCTCAAAAAAGGAGTTTTTTCAATTATTTTTTTACCTTATTCAATAATTCCAAAATTTTCATTGATGATTGAGTTGGAAAATAGAATAATGATGCCTCTCAATATAGTGGAGTCTTTTATTAGAATTGAAATGAATTCCTTCACTGGATATTTTTCATACCCTTCAAATTTTTGAATAAATGATAACCAACCAACCTCCTCAAAAATTTCCATAGATATATTATCAGTCATCAATCCAACTACAAACTTAGGTTCTAAGTGTTTCTTATGTCCCATGGTATCTCTGGTAAATCTATGAAATCTAAGGTGGTTTAGCAAGTTCAATATTTAGTGCTAACAAAAATAATAGTGTACAATGAAAATGTAAAAAAGTGATTAAAATGGTCATTTGGTTTGATTGCTACTAATATAATCTAAAGTAATCATCATATAGAGTGGAATTTAAATGAAATTATATTTGAGACAGATTTAATGTATTTACACACTTATGAAACTTGTGTATTATCAAACTCATCAAATTTATTCAAGGTACTTTGGAATGAGTTAGTAGGTAGTTTGTGCACATGAATAAAGTTGATATGACATTCTTTTTACTTTCATGTCTTTTCAAATATGACCTCTCTATGTAATAAAATGTTGATATTAGTAAACATGACATTCCATTTTTCTTAGATGTCCTTTCACTTATGACCTTTTCATATCATCAAATTCTTTTGTTTGATTTTTACTTTGATGACCTTCAAGATGTATTTTTTCAAACCTTTTCTTAAACATTAACATACATGAACCAAAAAGACTTATATTAACCTGATGTAGATAAATAAAATTCTCTAATTACCAAATCATGCTCTTAGTCTTAATTCATTTCCTACCACTTGATTCTAAACACAAAACAAATATGTGAATTAGTTTTTTTAGGGATGTATATGAATAAATATATCAGTTATTTTATCACCCAAAATAATTGATCAATTTTTACTATTTTCTATCTTATATATATATATATATATATATATATATATATATATATATATATATATAGTACTTTTTTCTTGACCATTCATTTTTAGTTTTCAATCCAAGGCTCATTATTCAATGCATGACTAGCTAACAAGCTGGTTTTTTTATCAATGGCATCTTAAAAAGGATTTTCACTATTGATTTTATTTATTTATTTTTTACTTTTTTTGGAAGAAGGAAGAACAAAAATTGATCTTCTTCTTCTATTTTACAAAATATACACACCATCATGTATTTTTTATCATGGAAGAACTCGATCCTTCCATGAAAAATACTTTATGTCTGATATTTTGAACAAATTCCTCCTTATTAACAGGTTTTTGATATATTTTTAGTTTATGTCTATCAACCAGCAAATTTTTTTGATTCCCATCTATTGTAAACAATTACACTAATCCATTCTAAAATATATTTTCTATTTTATATGGGCATAACCATCTTATCCTTAACTTGTCTTTGAATTGCTGAAATTTGATGTCAAACAAAAGTGCCTAATCTCCTTTTTGAAATCCTTCTACTTTGATGTGGGAATCATGCCATATTTTAATTTGATGCTAAATTATCTCTATTTTTTTAAAATCTTGTATCCTCATCTTATCAATTTCATTTAATTGTATCTTGTTTTGCCTTATCAAAATCAATGCCTACTTTGATTGTTATTTTAAAAGTTAGTAATTAAAATTCAATAAAAAGTAAAGGTTTCTTACCATACACTAAATCATAAGGTGATAACCCTATGGTTATGTTTCAAGTAGTTTTTTTAGGCCCATACAACTTCTGGTATCTAGTTACCCATATTTTCTACTACTACTATTTATCTTGATTAGAATAATCTCTAGCTCTATATTAGTAATTTCTACTTGGCCATTGTACTTTGGATGGTAAGGAGAATATTTATTATGATTGATTTGGTATAACTCCATAAAAAATTTAATCATTTTAGACACAAATTATTATCCTTGATATGATACTATCTCCCTAGGTACACCAAACCATTACATATCTTAAAATGCAGAAAATTTTCTACTACTTCTCTAAAAAAGGTCAAGGCTTGACTTCAGCCCATTTAGTGTCATAATCTATACATACTAAAATATATTCCTTTCCTTGACATGGAATATATATAGGACCAAAAAAATATATTCCCCATTTTTCAAATGGTTTCAATACTACTTGTGAATGAAGAGACATCTCTATTGATAGTGTAGGTTGTCCCATATTTTGACATGGATCACATTGTCTGATATACTTCTTTAATTGCCTATGAAGAGAAGGATAGTAATATCTTACTCTTAATATATTTTATATGTTTATTTTTTTTGAATAATTTCCTCCTTCTGGTTCATCATGACAAGGTCTAATGATATCAGATTCCTTAGTATATACTACACACATGTGAAACACATGATCAAGTCCATACTTAAATAACATGCCATTAATCCATTTGAAATAACTTTATTTGATTAAATATTTTATTTCTTTCTAAGTAAAATGAGAAGGAAACTTCCATGTTTCTAAATAGTTGGATATGTCAGCAAACCATTGAGATTATGCTGAAAGAATAAATATTTATTCATATAAAAAATTATCCTTAATTGTTTCTTCAATAATTGTATTGTTTATTCTAAATAAAAAGTCTATAACCACATTCAATTTTCCTTGTTTATCAATGATGGTTATATCACATTCTTATAAAATTATTAACCAAATTATGATTCTTATTACTACTATAGGTTTATTCATAAGATACCTTATGGTTAAATGATCTGTGTTTATGAAGACCTTATAACCTATAATATAATATCTGAATTTGTTAATGGTATAGATTACAATAAAGAATTATTTTTCTATGGTTGTATAATTATTTTTAGTTGGTGTGACATTTTCTTGATATAATAAATGGCATACATATGACCATTCTCATATTTTTGTCCTAAAACTGCCCCCATTGCATAATTAGAAGCATCAATGTAAATGTGAAAGGGTTTTTCCCAATTGGGTCCTCTTAGAATTGGTGCAAAGCTCAATTTTTATTTTATGGCTTCAAAGGATTTTTGACAATTCTCACTCCACATAAATTCATCATCCTTTGCCAATAAATAAAACATATGAGAAATAATTTTATTGAAGTAGGAAAAATCTCTTGATATCAGTTTGATTCTATGGGATAGGTAGGTTGGAAATTATTTCAAATTTCTTAGGATCCACTTGAATTCCCTTGCCAGATATGTGGTGTCCTAATATTATTCCTTGATCCATCATCATCAGGCATTTCTTATGGCTTAATGATAGTTGGTATTCTTCACATCTAGTTAAGACCTTGTCAATATTGTGTAAGGCTTCATCAAATTTATCTCTATGAGTAGTGAAGTCATCTATATATACTTCCACACAATCATTAATCAAATCAGAGAATATAGCTAAAACTTCTTGTTAGAAAGTAGTTGGGGTATTAAAAATACCAAATGGTAAGACTTTATATTCAAATATACCCCATGAATAGGTGAAAGTGGTTTTGTCTTCATCCTCAACTACCATTGTTGTCTGATTGTACACAATAAATCCATCCAAGAAGGAAAAGTATTTCTTTCCTTCCATATTACCAATCACTTGATCAATAAAAAAGAAAGGAAAATAATCCCTTATTGTGGATTTATTTATATCTTGGTAATATACACACACTCTACATTTCCCATTTTTCTTTAATATAATTACTAGTGGAGAAATCCATTGGCTATCTGAAATAGGGTAAATGAATCCTACGTCCAAAAATTTCTCAATTTAAATTTGTATTATATCCTTTAATGCTAGATTGATTCATCTTTGAGATTATCTAACTGGTTTGTCTTGGCTATGTAAATGTGATGGGTATAAACATTTAAATGAATTCCTCTTATATTTATATAATCCCAAGTAAATGATTTGGTATGCTTTTCTAGGACATAAAAAACTTTGATTTTTTGATCATGGGTTAACCAGCTATTTATGTTTAATATTTTTCTTGGTAATACCATAACCTATTTAGTGTTAGGATGGAAATAGTTTACTTGTTTAAATTCACTTATCAAGGAATTAAGAAGACATGGATGTGGTAATAACAAATAAAATATGGTTACATCTTCTACAAATCCATCCCCTAGAGGAATGATTCTGGCTAATGGATAATGGAATGTAGTTGAAAATTTAGTTGGTGTGTATTCTACCAAATTCCAAATATTTTCATGAAATGGTCTACGTTTTTATGTTGAATGTTCAAAGATTGAGTCTATGGTAACAAATCTAGTGGAGTTCATACTTGAGGAGCTAGGAGAGTCCATAACTAAGAATCAGACAGAGTCCATAATAAACAAACTAGCAAAGTTCAAAGTAGAGAGACTAATAGAGTTTGAAGCAGATAAATTGATAGAGTCCAAAGAAGATAGACTAATAGATTCCAAAGTGGATAAATTGATAGAGTCTATAACTAGGCTCATGAGGTTAGTAGTTTCTTCCATATCCTATGATAACTCATCAATTAATTCTTGCATGTGTCCTTATACAATTATCATGGCCAGGGATGAAAGATTGTTCTTATTTTGTTTTAGTTCATCTACCTAAAGTGTTTTAGTGTAATCTAATGATGGTTTTATAGGGGGATATAAATATATATATTTTTTCTTTTAGATCATTTGAAATAATCATATCCCTTGATCCTCAATTAATTAGTGTTTCTATAATAACTAATCAAAGTCTTCCCAAAATGAGGGAGTATCTTAACTTATTAGTTTTGGGTTACAATACTATAAATATACTATATATTCTTATGATTCGATAATTATAGCTATAACTTCTATAGTACCTTTTGGTTTAAAAATGGACTGATCATCTATTTAGAGAATGGTGGAGGTAGGTTACATCCCCATAATGGATAGTGTCTTAATAGTTTCAGTTGTCTTGACATTGATTGCTACACCCAAATCTACTAGAACATTGGGTATTTCTTTCTCTCCTATGGTAACTATTACAACTAGCCTTCTTGGGTTTTCATATTTAGGTAATAATAATTTCCTACTAAAGATTAGCTAGTTTAACATCTGCATGTATGGTCTTTAGGTATTGTTTCTTTCTTTCAGGTGTGTTGCGACACAAGATTTTAATAACTCTATTTAATTATAGAATATCCCTGATGGATTGTAACAAGGGTAATTCAATGTTCAATTTTATTAATTCTTAAATCAAATCAAATTATTACTTGGTTTCAATTTCCTTTAGTTTGAAAGGAAAGGGAACATGGAGAGGAATAGTAATATGTTCCTTTATCTTTTATGACACTTTTTTAGATTCCTATTTTTTGACTATGGGTTGAGGTGTATCTATTTTTGTCTTTTAATTGGGTAGTTTATAAATGGTGATAGGAGGTTCTCAAAATTTTCTTCTTGATCTAAGTTGAATGTTTAAAAGTTTAATAACTCCTAAATTCATGGTTTATCATTATTCATTTACATAGATAAGTGTTGATGGTTTATTATTGGGGTTAGCCACTAGTTGAGTAGGTAATTGGGGGTGATTAACTTGTTTTAAACATTGAGTTATAGGAGGTTCCATTAAAGCTTATTGTGGTGAAAACCTTTTTTGAGGATTAAACTATGGATTTACATTCCACTATGTGTTTCCCTATTATTATGAATATGGTTGGGATATCCATGGTTATTGAGGCTTCATTCAACATTGATTCATCATCTATTCTTGATTATCCCATTGTGGTTGTGCTTTTCCTGACATAGGTTGAGGTGCTTGAGTAATCCAATGTGTCATCCATGGATTAATGGCATTTCGTGGGATGAATTGACCTTGGGTCTAGTTGTGAGGAAATAGATTTTGTCTTTGGACATAATTTATATCTTCTATGGGTTGTGTATTTTGTTTTAATTTTTTTTAAAAATATAAATATGACTACAATGATTTATGTCATGTTATTTACTATCACATATTTCTATTTTATCTAAAGGATAATCTTTGAGAGCATGTTTCAATTTACATTTTGGAAAATAGATGGCTAAAGGTTTTGTGGTGGAGTTGGATTTTACTTGAAGGTTATCTAGTGTAGTATCTAATTGGACTAAAATTTTAGTTTTTATATTATCAAATTCCTCCATCAATCAACGAACTTCATTTGATTTACCTAGTTTTCCTTTCCCAATGCTTGGTTTTGTTTTAGAATAATTAGTACATAAATCTAAAATATGATGTAATTTTAATTTGATAATATTTTATTTACCCATGATATTCAAATCATCCCTATATTCATCACCTAATATCTTAAGAAATACCATTTTCACTACCTCTTTTGTCAGTGGATAACCACTACATTTGTGGGTAAATGGGAATCTATCCAAATAATCTTCTAGACTTTCTTGTTCATTATGTTTGATCTTGTATAAATTTTCATTCATGTCCATTAATTTGTATTAATATTTATATTTATTTATAAATATAGTTTCCATGTCTCTCCATGTATTGATATAATCACCTTAAATTCCCATAAAACATCTCATGGTTACCTCCTTAAGTGTAGAAGGGAACAATTTGAGTTTCTAACTGTTAGTTGTGTTATCATACATTTAGCATAGCACTTTGAATTCAAATAGGAATTTATCTAGAAATTCTAAGTACATATCCCTAAAACTTGACATAATTTATGGTGAAATTTTTTTCATTAAGGTTTGATCTTCTAGGTCTATGACTAAAAGAAAAGAAAAAGGTTCTATCTTATTGCAATTGCATTTTATTTTTTTTCTAAATTTTCTATCTTTCCTTAGTTATTAGCCATGATTTCTATTTATTCCCAAATATATTAAAGGTAAAATTTATTTTTTCTTCTTGATATTTCAAATATTGAGGTATAGGACCTATTGTTCCATATAAAGGATCCTTAGGATTAATTCCTCCTATAGAATAAGATATCTCAAATGTGAGTCTTTTTACAGAATTTCATTATGAGAATGATCTTGATTTTAGTGATAAGTCTAAATGTGATTCAAGTTTTTTTCTTATACTTTCATATATCTTAGTCAAAACTTATATTCTTTCCTTTTCTAGTCCCAATTCAAGATCTTTGGAGATAAACCTTCATTTAGCATCTTCAGGTTGATTCATAAATTATTTTTGTTATTTTTAATTAGTTTTTCATTGTTTTTGGTTTTTAGTATAGAAAAATAAGTGTTTCCTTAATAAAAATTTATAATTCCCCAATAATGGATTAAAAAAATGATGGGTATTAATCCCTTCATTTAATCAATTTAATCTATTAATATCATTCAAACCAAGGGCAGTGTCTAAAGTTGTCTATAACAAGGCTTATGGTTTTAGGACTTATATATATATGATTGAAGGGTTTTGTCTTCCTATTTCTAATATATTATATCCTAGAAAGGATTTGATTATGAAAATAAAACAATACACTTGTAGAATTAAAACACTCTATAATCTAATTTGCTGAAATAAACACACTTATTGAAATTAAACACAATTGTTGTAAAAAATAATTTTCTTAAAATAAACACATTGATTTACAATCTTGAATTAAATTTTATAACTAAAATATAATTTCTTGTAGGTTTTTAAATCTATTTATAATTATTTATGTGAAAATTAAATAGATTTATAATTACTGACAGCTATAAATACATAAAATACCATATAGAAATACATTCCTATTTCTTGAGGAGAGTGGGCCCTTGCTCACCTTGGGAACATGAATGGAATAAGACTTAGTACTAAGAAATTTAATATTTATTCATTACTCAAAGAAAATTGCATAAATATGACAATAATTATGCTATAATATTAACTAAATAACACTATATTATATGTTTCTCAATATCCATATTTATCAAGATATGAGGATCTACTTATATAATGTTGTAACAGAATATCCCTAGATTTTAGTAGTCAATATTATCTTATCAATAAAAATATCATGATTTTAGTGGCTATTCAAAGTAGGCAATAGGTAGCATGGAATAGGAAGATCCATCTATTATAAAATCCACTACATATCTACTACGAGTGGCTACCTAGATCTACTAGATAAATTTGCCTTTTCAAGACTATGTACATATTTACATTGACTTATATATATATATATATATATATTTATAGACACTATTTATATTAATCATATAAATAATAAGTGACTAAAACAATCTCCAAGTATAGATCTTTTAGTTTTATAAGCTCAAATTTTAGACTGGAAGTGTTTAGAATGATTATGGTAGAGTTTAAAGTAACTTCATCACAATTCTGGTGAAGTCCAAAGAAAATTTATAGAAACTCTGATGGAGTCCAAATCAACTCTATAGCAACTTGGGTGAAGTCTGAAGCAACTCCATAACAACTTGTTTCAATAAATTTGTATGTTTGAGGAAGTTTATAATGAGGTAGCTAGGTTAGGTAGAATGATTTGATGAATGAAATCAGATCTTGAATGAGTCTATAGTTATAACATGGGTGAGTATATAGCTATAAGGTGAGTTTAAAGTAGTGTACTTTGAGATTTTGTAGCTTCAGGACAAATTCATAGCTCAATCTAGAGAAGACTTGAATAAATCAAAAGAGTGTCCAATGAGTTCATAGATTGTCAAAATGTTAGAATATTTTCTATATTTCATCTTATAAAATCATCAAAAAGGGTCCTTATTCTTTATATACTATCATATCATCTATATATACGCAAAATGGAGAGACTAAACATGCAAAGAGTTAGAATTAAATAGTAGAGTTAGTCATTTAGGATTTAGATACATTAAGTAAGATAAACCATCTATTTGCTACACTAAGATCAGATACAAGCCAAAGATCCTTGCATTATTTATTTTAGAGGAGAGGTAATGGAATAAAAATGAATAAAATTGATAGTAATAATGAGCCATATTTTTGACTCATGAGACCTCATCAACACTAACTTCCCTAATGATCTCATATGCTATGTAGAAAATCCAACTATCAAGTCCTCTCCTTAATATGTAGATATCATCAATCACCTGACTGACCACATGTATCTCAAATTTGACAAATTATAGTATAAAATACATCTTCATGTCATTAAATCCAAGTATGTTATTTTGGATAGGTCCTTTATTCCATGTCATTTGACAACATGTTACTTTGGTGTGTTGACTAGGAAGAGTTAAAATGAGTCTTCTTTCATTATCATAGTGGTATTTGTGGTGGAGACTTTGGTAGCCATACGAACGATCAAAAAATCCATATGATGGGATATTTTTGTCCCATTCTAGACCATGATGTTGTAGAATGTGTACGTAAATGTGAGAATTGTCAAATTTTTCACATGAGATACATGTTCCCACTAGGGAATTACATCCCATCATCATTCCATAGCCCTTTTCCACTTGGGGATTGGATTTACTAGGTAATATCTCCCCTGATTCTTTGTAAGGTCATCAATTTATTATCATTACAACTGAGTCTTTCACTAAATGGGTCGATTTAATGTCGTTAATAACTATCACTAGATTAGTCAATTCAAATTTTATCTTGAATCAAATCATCTTCCAATTTTAGATCCTATAGGTCATCATCATTGAAAATGGTCCCCCTTTTAATAACCCCAAATTTCATGAGTTGTGTAAGAAAATTTCCATATCACACCATTCAGGGTCATTGTAATATCCAAAATCCAATAATCAAGGTGAAGCTACAAACAAGACTCTAAATTCAATTTTAGTCAAAATAAATAGAGATTATAAATGATATTAGTATCTATAGCTCTATCCAACACTATGGGTTTGCATAGAAACTATTAATACACCCATAGGGGAACTCCTTATTCACTCATGTTTTGATTTGAGGCCATTCTAAATGTAGAATTATAAATACACAGTCCCTATGTTTCCCTCCAGAGCCTTATTGATCAAAAAGAGTATAGAGAGGTATGACTGGTCCAATCAAAGATCTTAGATGAACATTGAATTATTGTTGTAAATAATCACATTTCTCATGTTGATCATATGGGTAGATAATACAATTAAAATTTCCATGAGCACCCAATCCATTTAAGATAAATTATTCTTAATATTGAGAGTTTAATTGACAAGAATAAAGGACAAGGTCATAAGTTCAAACCTAACTAATTATGCCCCTAACTAGTAACACAATCCTTTAATAACATAGTTTATTGGCTATGCACTCTAGAGGGTAAGGAGTTTGGTTAGTCCATGAACTCCTTACACCTGTAAATATTCTATATATAGTACTTGTATTATCATAATGTTACCATTTTCATTAAATTTTCATATATTACATATTCACTTGTATATTATGTGTTATTTAGTAAATATTTGGTTTTTAGTTCACATAGTTTATAAACTTTCAAAATGTGGTGTATCACATCATTCCCTCCCACATTACCCTATCAATCCATATAAATCATTATCAAAATAAACATTTGAAACTGGTATTTTCCATAATTATTATGTTCAAAATACACCTCTTTTCCCCACATCTTCCTATGCAACTTAAAAAAATGTTAGCCTATAGTTTATTCTAAAGGCTTGTCCATGATAGTGTCTCCCCTTATGATGGATTCAAAGCATAACATTATCATTATTTAAAATAGATAATTTTACTCACCTATCTTGGTCTTTGATGATGCTTCCTTGCATATTAATTATTTCTTGGGGCCAAGATTTTTGGGTAAAGGCCATGCATATGTAAAAGTAAACAATCTTTTGAAAATAAAAATGCTTATGCAAATACAAAATTTAAATCTCACATCTCTCACCCTTTTCTAATATTTGACATTGATCCCTTACATCTTACTAGTTATGTGGGGTTATAATTGGGTAGATATGCCCTTAATTGTCTACATCTAGCCTTTGGTGATGTGCCCATGTGTCTTCCTAGTCACATGAGACCAAGTGTATGGGGTCCCAAAGAGAAGTAGAAGTGAAATGTAAAACTAATATCAGATCAAAAAGTGTCTAAAGAGAAAGTTATTCAAAAATATTGTATGCATGTCTATGTTTAAAGAGGCTAACCTTTTACCATTTACCATTTTTATTAGGGATAGTTATATCTAGATGAAGCCAAAAAAGTTAGTGTTTTATAAGTCTAGCAAGAAGTATATTTCCCATTTTCTCATAAGGAATAGGTCATCTTCATTTTTATTATGAAATTTTTATCTATGGTTTTCATTCTTTATCATCTTACATTTATTTTATTTCCTTTTTCATTCATTATTTTAAAATAAAATTCATATGTTATGTAAATGAAACAACTAGGTAGTCACCTATAAAAAAAAATTAGTGCAATTACAATTACATATATTTATCCATTACATTACATCACTTGCATATATATATATATATATATATATTTCCCACATAACAAAAGCAAAGAGATACATATGTATATACATCATCACATGCATATCCATCAAGAGTGCATGAATTGAAAAGTAAAGTATGAAAATTAAAGTCACATCACATGAATAACAAGTCACTAAGAGAAAATCCAAAATCTCTCTCTCTCTCTCTCTCTCTCTCTATATATATATATATATATAATAGTAACTATGAATTTTATACAAATAAGATACTTAATACAAAATACTCCATAGAAGGTTTATGTGCCTCATGGCATCTAAAAAATAATCAACATATGAAATGGAATAACAAAAACATCTATAACATATCTCAAGCATATGTTATCCTCTTGTGAGAGGGTCCTGATATAGAATAATGTTAGAGATTCTCACTCTGATAACATCTCCTGCTATATCCTCCATTAGAGGTTGCCTCAACCTATCTGATTTGAAGACCAATATGATGACCCATGTTGGTGTATCCCTCTAAATCCATCCTCCCTATCTTATGGATAGAGGATTTTCAAATTTCCCCACCCACCATAGTATCTAACATGGCCTCTTCCCTCCTTACTCTAGTGATTTGGGTGATATTATCCATCCTTGGCACTATCACCATTACAAAATCATGGTATGCTAAGGTGAAGATGTTTGTATACCAGCCAATCTATATGGGGAGCCTAGGATTGACCTAAATTTGGTCTTAAGATAGACCAATGCTCAGCTAAAAATATTGATCAAGGTGTCCCTGATCATCTACCTATAATCACCCATAATATAGATGATAAAAAAGTATAAAAGTTGATGTCAGATCTAGATGATATAAGAATCCAATATACATAAAAACAACTAAGCAACTAAAATAATCAAGGTATAAGATATAATCATAAATATGTAAACTAACATTTTACCTAGGTATCCCTCATGCCACTCAAGGATATAATTATCCTTTGTATCTTCCTCATAAATATCTAAATCCTCATCTAACTCAACATATGTTGAAGCCTCACCATCTCTATGTCCTAGGTGATGCTACTACCTAAGGTCCTCTAAAATTAGATCTTGATATTGTATTAGTGGTGTTAGTGGGCCTATCTATTAATTACATATGAATCCCTAGCCTCTTCTTCTAAAAAATGTATATGAGAGAGGTCCTTGTGCCACTCTTGGCCAAGATGGTTAGGTGATTAGTATCCCTCTCACAGTTAAGTGTCATACCAACTATGTTAGCCTCACTGATCATGATTCCCATATGACCTTATAAAAAACCCTAGGAATATGAATATTACCTACATAGGGCATGCTAAAATATTAGGACACCATATCACATGGTATACCTTAGCCTATAAAAGTCAGTCCTAAACTTCAGTGGCTCTAATGACTATTGAAAGGTAGGAACCCTCATTTAACCATTACCAAACCATGTCTTAGTAAGGTATGGAAATCAAGTTGAATGTTTTTAGAGTCCCCACTACTCAGGGTAAATCTTGAAAAGGTGACATGCCTATTCATCTAGTATCCTTGATATTATGGGTTCTCTAATAGATACTCCCCTTCTTATAAGGGATGATCCACTCATATATCCAAAAAATAACAAATGTATAGAGGCTAATCAAAAAGGCCCCAAGATATGCCATATGGTAAATATATTTATAGGTATGAGTTAGTAATTCCTAGATCCAAGAGTAATAGACCCCTCTCTCCTCAATACAGTAAATGATTAGTGACCAATTAAATAACAATGTATCAGTACCCTTGTTTTCCACTAACTAGGAGGTAAGGATATTAATTATAACTTTATGAATTTTTGGTATCACTGATCCATTAACCTAGGAAATTCTCACACTACACTTCAAAACCACATTAGATGCATAAACATCTCTAAAGTGTTTGACCCAAATTTAGGCCTCACAGTCATTATCGATAACCCAAATAGAAACCAATCAATCCATTCATAAGAAAGGCCATAATCTAGTACAAATTAATGAGAGTAATCATCCACTCCTTTAGGGATTAGAGAAGAAAAACATGTTCTATTAGGGTCCAAGTAGGTCATAATATCACATAATAGTCTATTGGATGACAGGATGATCCCTACTTACATTATCAATAAAATCCCAACATAATCACAATTGGCCAAATCATTTACTCTAAAGAGAGACAAGACTTGGGGGAACCTGTCCTAAATCAATATCTATTCTAATGTATATAATACACCTAAAATATAAAAATAAACCTTGATTTAGCCTATATACAAAACTTATCCTTCAAAATCTATCATTTCCCTATTTTCCCCTTTACAAAGGAGATAAAATTGCCCCCTTCTATAGGTAGTAATTACATAATTATCACAGATGATTATGCAATTATTTCAAGCCTCTAAATGGAGGTTATAGAACCACATGCTCTATAAATCATGGTAGTTTCATAAAAACTAGTCTAAAATATTAATAGTTTCATCCCCAAGTGACAGTCTTGTTCATCATTTGCATGCCCTCCCACATCATTGAAAAACCTACAAAAATATCTTAATTAACACAAATTATACATATACCTAGTCTACCCCCATTAACACTCATTTAAAAACCAATTTTTATTGATTTCATGAGAAACATTAGGGTAAAAGAGAAAAGCATAGAAAAACCAACTTAGTCTTGCCCAACATCTCCTCCCACTAGTTGATTTGCCATCCCCTCATTCTCCTCTTCTTGTAGAATAATTTTGTGCTCAAAATAATTATGGGAAATATAGAGATCCAAAATCACAAATAACTAAATGCACAAATGAGTTAGTTTTAGGTAAGTTTCCAAATATATTGATCCCTAAACTAGCCATTTTAACTCAAAAACTTTCCAAATTAGGCATGTTTCTATGTTTCACTTAAATTCCTCATGTTACATTATATATTTTTATAATTTGTAGATAAAAATTTAAAAACTAAGAATTCTTCTAGTTTTCTTGTATAACATCTTATGATTTTATAGGTACATGGTGTTTTAGTGCCAGATTTAGTCCATTGATTAGGCAATTTAGGTAGTATGATCTTCCTGCATATATGGTATGCACTCTTGTCCATGTTTGATCTGTAAACTTAAGTAATAATATGCTTACATATTTTAATTTTGATTTAAAATAATTTTATGGAAATAATTTGAAATTTGACTTACAAAACAATAATTCGATGAGAATAAATCAAGAAATTCAACTACATAATTGATAACAAAGTTTGGCACAATGGCCTACATCTCTAGGTCATTTATCAGTTGATATATTAATAAAACACTTGAAAAATACTTAAAAACATCTCCAAAATGAAATGTCATCAACTGCAAAGTTGTTCTTTGAGCAAAAATAACCTAAGTCTCCTTTTAGACTTTTTCCTAATTTTGCCTCTAACTCCCTCCACACAAGATTCTTTGTTATATCCTTAAACTATGGTTCATTAGCTTATTCAATTACCTTCAAATACAAGGTCCTAGATTTATATAGCTGTTAAATCCTATAGCCCAAGTAGTTGGGCCTTATCCTTTTACCCATGAGGATAAGGGTCCAAAACCTATGGCATAGGCTTTTGGTCTCCATCGATATCTGAATCCCACATTTGGGAGGTGGGTGGCTTCATGACAATTTGTATACCATGAAAATCATGGTTACCAATGCCAAGTGTGTGGCATTAACATGCAATTTCTTGGCATGTGGATGTTGAGTGGCATGTTGTGACATTTTTGGCATGGAACATGACATGTGGATTAAAACCATGAATAGAAAATTTGATCATGTACAATGTATGTGGAAAATTCATTGGAAACCATGGCATAGATGTGTTATATGGTAGGGTTGATGTAGACTTACTTCATGGCATAGAATTTAATTAATTACAATATAGTCAATTATATGACTATTAAAATTTGACCATAGAGATAAATGGTAAAATAATTAATTAGTGGCAAGCCACATGGTGGCTTAAGCATCTACCACATAGACCATTATCCCCTCACCACTTGACCACTCACCACTTGTCAATGTCCAACTAGATAAATTCTCCATAGTTTTATTAGTAGCAAGGTCCCCCTCTAAGACAAAAGTGAACTCCACTGGCTACGGTCCCCGTATCCCACCTTTTGTTGATTACACTTTTACTAATTATGACTTTCAAAGATAAAGGATATAAAACCACTATTTTTCTCTCAAAAATTCATCACCATGTGTCACAACATGATTGGTTGATTTGGTGAGCTCAGATTACGCTTGTGTCACCTTTTGCCCTATTTGATATGGGAATTTCAAAGCATAATATCTTGTGCATATAGGCTCAAAATTAACCCATTAAAATTGTGCCAAAAAGATCTCAATATGTTTTATGCATTATAACTATTCTCTAATCATTCCATAATGGTCCATTTCAACATTTTAACTAATTTTGACCAATTTTGACTAGCTTGATTGAAACTTTGATTAGCTACATAAGGAACATATGAACCCGATTTTTTACATTCCATATACTATTGGAAAGGTCTCAATGGGTATTAAATAATGGTGTAATTTTATATCTACTTCAAGACCTTTTATAAATTGATCTCTTGATCAATCCTCCCTAATAAGAAGGCTTTTTGTCCTCAAAAAGCTAATACTAGACCTAGTACTCTATGTGAGGATATTTTAATGGCTCTACCTCTGATGATCATTGAAGATACTTCAATGGGTCTTCAAATCTAAAACTATGAAAATATTGTAGGACATATAGTGTTATAACAATCACCACTTTGTAATTTTCCTTTTAGGGTTTTACCTAGCAACATAGTTTTACAAATGTTGCCCTTCTTGGGTCTTTATAAACACTGTAATGATAACAAACATTGCCCATACTTGGGTCTTACAAATATGCATACCTGTAGACTCTATATCATATCAATTAAAATATACAACCTATCTTTTGATTTTTTCTTGATGCTTCTGATGATGACCTCTTCATATTATCCTACAGTGTTCTTATCTACAACATACATGGGTAAAATAACATTGAAGACCCTGTTTACCTATAACGGTTCTTGATGATGTGCTCACACAAGATATTTTATCTCATCTTTTATAATGTTATATTGATTTTCCTTTTCGGAAAAAGATACCTTTCTTAGAGACAAATATGGTTTTCCTATGACAATTCCACTAAATTGAAGTGGAACCACATCTATTTCAACTTCATCTAAAAAGTTGGCAGTAATTGCAAACCCTAGTTTACATGTTTTACTTACATGTATGTTATTACCATCATCTATCTTATCAAAAGAATAGGGTTCGAAATGTGGCTTAGTTTCCAAATCTAGGGTTTTTACAACATCTTCTAAAATCATATTCTTTTGATAATTTTTATCAAAGATAACATCTATCTTAGAATGCTTAACAATTATTCTTTAGAAAAAGTGTTGCTTACCTTTCCATGGTGACAAACTTTGAACTATCATCTTCTCATTAACTGTCATCTCCCTTTTTGATGTTGTCTTAGGCTCTGACTGACAAGACTTTATCTTTCACTTAACTAAAGTTACATTTACAACCTTTACCTAAGGTTGTGGATAAGTTTTTTTATCTTCTTACAGTATTTGCCCCTTAGTATTGAAGTAAAAACCAAACTTCATGTCTTCTTTAGGAATTTTTTTTGTTAATCTTCTTCTTGACATGTCTCTTAAACATCTTTTTAGGGATTTCTAAGGCATAATTATAAGATACATTTGATTATTTCTTCTTTTCATACCTTGATAAGTCATCTAAAGATGTCTTGTCAGATTTAACTACTTCATCTTTTGAGAATGCTTCCTTTAAATATTCAAGGTGCTCTGACTTGCTACTTGAGTAACTCTTCAGCTCAGCTTCTTGGGAGATTTATGCTTCACCTCCATATCCTAATCCTATACAAAGTGGTCTCTTTACCACTTGGATAGGCTAGAAAATCCCTTGACCATTAATTCCAAGGCCTTTTCCTTCAAATCCCATTTTACCTAATAGCTTAGAACCTATTCCCTTTATGTGTTTTTCAAATGTATTAACACATGAACTTGATAAATGTTTAGGGTTAGTACATTTAGTATCCCTAACATTGTCAATATATCTCAAAGATTTGATTTCATTATTTTCATCTCTAAAATGTACATCAAAAGATACATTAATAATCAGAGCATTATTTTCTTCTAGACTTATAACATCATTTTCATTGATAGGACTAGCAAGAGTATATGAATTAGAGGAATCATTACTATAAGTAGAATATGCATTTGTTGTCTGGATTATCCCAAATTTAATCCCATAGGTATGACTGGACATTAGTTGGATTCCTTCTCCTGATGTAGTGTTTTTGGCATGCCAAGATGTGAGATAATAATTACCCAAAGTGATCTCCTCAGCTTCTCTTAGAACTATGTCAAGAGCTACTTGATAAAAGAATATCCCTCTAATTCCAAAATGTAGGATGCCATAATGAGTCACATGTCCATGTACTATGCCATCATCTCCTCCAAATGTCTTAGTGTGGGGTAATGGAATAGTCCTTATTTGTAGACATTGTGTAAGACCTTTAGTAATATAACTGGTTCTAGAACTCTAGTTAAAATAGATCTGCTTGAACTTCCCTTCAGTAATAGTAGTGCAATTTTTCCTTGGATTTTTTTCAGAGTAACATAATTTCTAGCACTTTCATTGGTAACAATTGTCATATTAGAGACTCTATAGTTGCTTGATGAGGTACTATTGGTTAGATTGATTGATCACTACTAGACATGGTTAGTGCCTCACCTCTCTCCTTATTCCATCTTTTAAACCATAACATAGCCTAATGGGATGCAGTATGCAACATTGCTCAACAATATGACCACATTGAGCATAATGTCTATAAGTCTCTAAATCTTCACACATCCTCTTCTTCTATTGATGTTCTTGTTGTAATTCTACCTATAGAGCATTAATGCTCTATTAGATATTTTTGATTTGCTACTCTTGTCATTGTTCTACCACTTGCTAACTTTGCTCTTAGGATTATAGGTATTAAACTATCATAGTGATAATGGGATTTAGTAATAACTAAATTTGAGCCATCATTTGACCCATTATTATAAAATAGTTGAGTTTAGCTAAAATAATAAAATCACAAATTCACTCACAAACTTAGCTCTAAGACCAAACTTGACGTATCAAAGCAATGTCTACATAGAAGTTATCCTAGCACACTAACCACTTTAATACCAATTTGATTTGTAAACTTAAGCAATAATATGCTTACGTATTTTAATTTGGCTTTACAATAATTTTATGGAAACAATTTAAAATATAACTTAAAAACAACAATTTAATGAGAAAAAATCAAGAAATTCAACTATACAATGGATAATGGAGTTGGCACAATGGCCTACATCTCCAGGTCCTTTATTAATCGATATATTAAGACAATTATTGAAAAATACTTAAAAATATATCCAAAATTAAATTTCATCAACTACAAAGTTGTTCTTTGAGAAAAAATAACCTGAGTCTCCTTTTGGAATTTTTCATAATTTTACCTCTAACTCCCTCTACACAAGTTTCTTTGATATATCCTTTTACTATGGCTACTTAGTTTATTTGATTGCTTTCAAATACAAGGTCCCAACTTTATATAGCCATTCAATCATGTATCCCAAGTGGTTGGGCCTTATCCTTTTACCCATGAGGATAAAGGTTTGAAACAACAATTTAATGAGAAGAAATCAAGAAATTCAACTATACAATCGATAATGGGGTTTGGCACAATGGCCTACATTGCTAGGTCCTTTATCAATCAATATATTAATAAAATGATTGAAAAATACTTAAAAACATCTCCAAAATGAAATGTCATTAACTACAAAGTTTTTCTTTGAGCAAAAATAACCTAAGTCTCCTTTTGGACTTTTTCATAATTTTACCTCTAACTCCCTCTACACAAGTTTCTTTGATATATCCTTTAGCTATGGCTACTTAGCTTATTTTATTGCCTTCAAATACAAGGTCCCAACTTCATATATCCATTCAATCATATATCCCAAGTGGTTGGGCATTGTCCTTTTACCCATGAGGATAAGGGTTTGAAACCCGTGGCATAGGCTTTTGGTCTCCATCGATATCTAAATCCCACATTTGGGAGGTAGGTGGCTTCATGATACTTTATATACCATGAAAATCATGGTTACCAATTCCAAGTGTTTGGCATTAACATGCATTTAGTGGGAATTTCATGGCATGTGGATGTTGAGTGGCATGTTATGACATTTGTGGCATGGAACATGGCATTTGGGTTAAAACTGTGCATAGACCATTCGATCATGTGGCATGTATGTGGAAACTTTATTGGAAACCATGACATGAATGTGTCACATGGAATGTTTGACATGGACTTACTTCATGGCATTGAATTTAATTAATTATAATATATTCAATTAGATGATTATTAAAATTAGACCATATAGATAAATGGTAAAATAATTAAATGGTAGTAAGCCATGTGGTGAATTGAGGACCCACCATGTGTACCATTCTCCCCTTACCACTTTTTGACCACTCACCACATTTTGATGTCCAACTGGATGAATGCTCCATACCTCTATCGATGGTAGGGTCCCCCTCTAAGATAAAAGTGGACTCCACCAGCTATGGTCCCCATAACTGACCTTTTGCCAATTATTCTTTTATTGATTATGCTTATTAAAGATAAAGGATAAAAACCCACTATTTTTCTCTCACAACTTTGTCACCATGTGTCATATCATGATTGGTTGATTTAGTGACCTCGAATTACACTTGTGTCACCTTTTTCCCTATTTGATACGAGAATTTCAAAGTGTGATATCTTGTGCATACAGGCTCTAAATCAACCCATTCAAATTATGCCAAAAATATCTCAATATGATCTATTCATTGGAAATATTATCAAATCATTCCATAATTGTAAATTTATATAGTTTGATTAATTTTGACTAGCTTGACTAGAACTTTGACTAGCTACATAAGGAGCATATGAGCTCCATTTTCTACATTCTACATGCCAATGGAAAGGTCTCAATGGGCCTTATGCAATGGTGTAAGTTTTGATCTACTTTAGGACCTTTTCTAAGTTTATCTTTGGATCAATGGTTTTATTGTGTAGTTTACTTTCCACTTTTTCATTACATTGTAGTTGATTCTCGTTCTCTTCTTACAGGTTGTGTAAAGTCTTGGATAGATTTATTCTACCACTTAGGTAAGTAAGTTAAGTATTCCTAACATATTTTTTCATTTCCACATGCATTTACTTTATTTTAAACCTTTATAACTCATGAAAAGGCATCCTCCTAAGGGTGAAATATGTATGCACCCGAAGTTTACATGGTATGACACTCCTAATATAAATTTTATGATGATGCAATGATCTTGATGTGATCTTAATGAACTATCATAGGGATGCATAATAAAATAATTAAGAAATAGTAAATAAAAACTATCAAGATTAGATTAGACTCATAACTCACACTTCATATATTATTCAAATGACACTCCTCACAACAACATTTTTTTAACTTTTTAAAAAATTCATAAAAATTCTTATTGAATGCAAAGCATACAAGCAATTATTACTTAAAAAATTATTTCAAGTGCTTAAATATAAAAATAATCCACATAACTCTAAAGATATTAATCCACCCAAAAAATGTTCCCTCCTCCACTTAGAAGAAATAAGATGAGAATAAATCATTCCCTATTAAGAGGGAGTAAATAAAATCCTAAAAGCATATTCCACTAAACACAAGAGAAAAAATAAAAGGAAAAAGACAATATCAATATAAATTCATCACCCTTATCATGTAAGGAATATTCGATCAGTATGAGGACCTTTTCCAAGTGATCCACTTTATCTTGGATCTATTCAACATGTGTAACATGGGTGGACAAATCTAAATAGTAAAATTTGTTCCCCACTTTCATGTGTATCCAAAATATAGTGGATTTATCTTTTGATAAATATCTATCCCACTATCAAGGTCCCCACATACAATTCATCCCACTTCCACCTACACATCAGGAATAGTGCCCTTGACACCTCACTAGTCAGAATAGTGTCTCCACATCATTTATGAATAGTGTCTTCACATCATCTATAAATAGTGTCACCACATCATTATTTTATGGTTGATAACATCTTATCTCTTGTAATTTATTGTGAATTTACTCCTCCAATTTCATCTTTTTAGTATTTTTCAACTCCCATTTTACAATTCAAGTGTTATCCTCTTGTACCTGAACTTGTATGTGCTTATTAGAAATATCTATTTTCTTAAATACACCAATAATAAATATCCTTCTTCAATATCTCGTCCTAACATCCACAAAAATATTGTACTTATCATTACTTTCATAAAACCTTCTTCTCACTTCTTGCAATTGTTGTATATGCTCTACAAATGCTTTTGCATCATCACTCTCTTTGTAGTTGGTAACTTTACCAAATCTAAAAATCCAATGGGATTTCTCTCAAAAACCACCTAAAATGGTGATTTTCCTATTGACCTATTCACCAAAATATTATATGCAAACACAACTTGTCGTAAATTCAAGTCCCCTTTCTTAGGCTTCCCTCAAACTATGAATCTTAACAAATTCCCCAAGATCCTATTCAAAACCTCTATCTGTCCATCTATTTTTTAGTGATATGCACAATTGAATTATATTCTTATACCCAAATTCTTCCACAAATTCCTCAAAATTTTCCTTAGAAACTTGGTATCCTTATTTGATTTAATGGTTATTAGAATGCCATGCATTCTAATAACATCTCTAAAGAATAATTTTGTAACTCTTGTGGCATCATTGGTTTTATTACATGCAATGAAATGAACTGTATTATAAAACCTATCTAAAAAATAAATAAATAAATCATTATCTCTCTTTTTGTTTCATAATCCCAACACAAAATCCATACTCAAATTTGTCCATGGTTATCTTGAAATTGGGAATGGAATTTACAATTCTATGTTATGTGCATGTCCTTTAACCACTTGACAAATGTTGCATCTTAAAATATATCTTTCCACATCCCTTTTTATTTTTTATCAATAGTACTTAACCTCCACTAAAGCTATTGTCTTAGCTTTACCAAATTGTCTAGCCAAACCACCACTATGCATCTCTCTTATAATGTTGTCTCTCAAAGACCTAACTAGAATACATAGTTATTTTCCCTTAAAGAGATAAATGTCTTGAATAAGGTACTCATCCTAAATAGTACATGTATCACTTGTTAACATATTCTTACACTAATCGACTATCTTTCTAAAATATAGGTTAGTATCATATAACTCCTTAATAAACTCAAATATAACTAATGCACTTACCATGGTAGTTATCAACCCCACTCTCATACTCAAGGCATCAACTACTTGATTCTAGTTTCCTGGTTTATGTCTGAACACAAAACTATATCCCTACAAGAAATACACTCACTTTTCATGCCTAATATTTAACTTTTTTTTAATATTTACATACTTCAAAGCTTCATGATCAGTATACAGGATAAACTCCTTAGGCACCATGTAATGCCTCCAATGTCTCAATTCTTGTATAATGGTATAAAAATCAACATCATATGTATAATATTTCCTTCTTGCCTCATTCAAATTCTCATTAAAATATGTTATTGGCATCCCTTATTAGCTCAATACAATAACAATTCCCACATGTGAAACATCACAATCCACTTCAAACACTTTGTCAAAATCAGGTAATGTTAATATAGGATTTTATGTAATCTTTTTCTTTTTCAACTCAAAACGTTTTATTGCTTCCTTTGTTCACACAAACTATTTTCCCTTCATATAATCTATTATTTTTACAACAATACTACTAAAATTCTTAATGATTTTTTTAAAAAAAGTTGGCAATCCATGAAAATTTCTTACCTATGTGATGCTCTTTAGAGCAGGCCACTCAACAATTACCTTCACCTTTTCTTCATACATTCTCACACCATATAGCGATACTATAAATCCTAGGAATATGAAACTATCTTACATAATCTTACACTTATTCAAATTATCATCGATTTTATCCTTCCTTAACACTTTTAACACCATTCTCAAATGCTTTAAATGATCTTCTTTTATCTTACTAAATATCAAAATATCATCAAAATAAATGACCACCAACTTACCAATGTAATCCCATATCACTATGTTCATCATCCTTATGAATATTCTAGGTACATTATATAATCTTAATGGCATCATCAACCTCTCATATAGGCCATCTCTAGTCTTCAATATTGTCTTTCATTCATCTCCTTCATGAATCTAGATCTGGTAGTAACCACTCCTTAGATCAATCTTTGTCAAATACTTTGCTCCTACAAGAACATACATCATATCATCTAAACAAGGTATAATAATTAATTTTAATCTTGTTTATTGATCTACTATCCATGTACATATTTCATCCTCCATCTTTATTTGGAGTCAACAATGTTAGTTTTTCACAAGGACTCACGTTTTCCCTTACTACCCACTTTCTCACCAACTTAGTAACTTGCTTGTTCAACTCTACATGTTTTATTGGGCTCAACTTATATGTTGCTTGATTGGGTAGAAATGATCCTAGAATCAAGTCAATGTGATGCTAAATGTCTATTGTTAGTGGTAAACCATCTAGTGTCTCATCAAGTACTATATATGCATATGCTTTTAATACTTCTAGTATTTCTTCTAGAATCTACACCAATTTTTTGTGTTAACTATTTGCTATTAATACATAACAATAACATGTTACCTTTATGTCATTGACAAACTCTTTTATGTACAACTTGAAATTTACTTGTCCTTCTTATAATAACCCCTTGGGGTTAACTAGAATTAGGTAAAAAAATTCAAAACTCATTAACCCATTATATTAACTAATTACAAGTACTAATGATATTTAATGAAAATGAATCATTTATGAAAACTAATCTATTAACCATCAAGTTAACCATATGATTCATTTAGCTAAGGATCACTATATAAAAATATTGATTTAATTTTATAAGTAAAACATAGAATAGTGCCACATTACCCAAATTAACAAATCAACCACTACTGGTTTAAATATCACAACAGGTAAAAATATAAACATCTAATTATTGTTATTATAGTCTTAACATCAAATAGTACAAGTATACAGTATTACATATTTAAATTATAAAATGTTATATATAACATATGAGTCTAACTAAACTCATTAATACCCACACGTAATCATGAGTAAAGCCTCTATCAGTTGACTACTGTAAGGGGAGGGAGAGTATCATCAAAGTGATTTTACACACCAACCATGGACCATTGATCCCCTAAAAATATCCCAACAAGGTAATGTCCCTCCCTTCATGGATGGATGGATTATGATAATGTAAAAATTGATAATGTCAACTAGAACCCATGTCCTATAAGGTAACTATCACATGCAACATATCATAAAGAAATATGTTTTAACATGATATTGTGCAAAACATGTAAACTAAATAAAATAGGTGAATCAAAAATGTTCAAACCATAAAAATTACTTTGGCCAAGGTTTAAATATAGTTTTATAGATCATAATATCAGTCAAATTCACACACATAACTCATTAGCATATCCTTTATCTATCTATTAGTGGCACTAAGTATGTGTGTGAAATCCATCTCACATACTTGCTTAGAGTCATTAATCCTAGATTCATTTATACATAAATAATATTTAAATCAATAGATTAAAATAGTATATTTCCATCTTAAATGCCACAACACATATTAATATGTGGAAATCATTTAATTCCATATATTCCATCACATACAACTAAATGGTATAAATCAACCAATTGACTTAAAATATGTCTCTTAAAAACAAAATACCTGATTTATCCATAACATATGGATAGAAATAATAATCAATTATTCCTTCATATAATAATGGTCTTATGATTAAAAATCCAACTTTTAGTGAGTTTAGATTATCCATAAAAATACTAATCAAGTACATAAATAAATTCTTTGTTTCCTGTAATATAACAATCTATTATCATATCATGAATTATTTATAACTTCTTAAGTTTTGAATATCCCTTATATGTTATAATCCCCCAACTGTAACTATTATTTAAATAATCATGAAATAATTACCATAGTACAAGTATTTATGTGAATTACATCAAATAGAGGTTAAATTCTAGGTACAATTTATATGCAAATATAAGAGCATACAATCCCAAAAAACCATCAAATAACATACAACTTCAAATATATATATATATATATATATATATATATATATATATATATATATATATATATATATATATACATACATATATATATGTATGTATATATATACATATACATACATATATATATGTATGTATATATATACATATACATACATACATACATACATACATATATATACATACATATATTATAATGTTAATGGAATTTATACATTGACCCTTGGTATGTGTGTGTTGTGTGTGTCTATATTAAATTACATAATTTGAGTTGAACAATACCCATAATCAATTTACTCAAAACTACAGGACTTAATAATGATCAGAATATTTATGGACATAAAATCAAAAATTTAATATTACTATATAACTATCTATTAAAAAGACATAATGCCAAACGTCTCAAAAAATCTTGTAATAACTACAGGCTCGCCCTCATATTAACTAAGTCGATCCTCTAACTACTTTGATAATCAAAGAATATTAATTCAAGAAGTCATTTTATTTTGAAAAAAATACAATCACATATTCATAATGAAAATATTCAAGCTACAACCAAAATGTTCATATTTGACTTTATATCAAAATCAATAAAACCAAATTTTACAATCAACATTCACCAAAAACTTATTTCCAAAAATTATTTTGTAATACAAGATTCAAACTTTTATGTCTATAAAAATCACCAATGCAAAACTACAAGTTTGACCCCTTTAAAATACCATAATTGAAACATCATATTCAAAACTTGATTGAATATTTAAATAAAAACATAGTCATTAATAACCTATAGGTGACCATATCTAAGTTCCTAAATTTTATTTGAATTAAACTATAAACAAAACCCTATTTTTATTTTTAATTAATAAAATAAGGAAATAAACACATCCATGTTAATTATAAATATATATGCATTGGCTACTCAACATGCACAACTATTAAATGGTAGAGATCTTGGGCTCATTTGTACTCGACCCTATGGATGGGCAAACCCTATCCCCATGGTTGTTTACAAATGACCCTACTTTAATTATATTTATTTTACAAATAACTCATAACTTAATCAAGATGGATAAAAAATATAATCAAATACCTCATTTCCTAAACACTATAGTAAATATTATTTTGTGTACAATGGTTCCTAAGGGTAGAAATAGAGTTGACCCATTTAATATTTCATCCAAAAATGACCATTATAAAGTATGAATTAGTGATTTGGGTAAGAAAAAAAATAATCAACCAATTATACAACTAGTTGTAACTTATCACCATTATTTTATTTACTAAGAAAAAATGCAAAATTGGTTCCATTTATCTATACCCAAATTAAACTAGAATACATAGTGCACACAATCATTTATTAATGGTTGGGGTTTATATGTGTTTGGCCCTTTGGATGGGAATACCCATACTTAGGGTTTACCACATATAACCCCCCTCCTTTTAAATATCTATAAAAAATTCAAGAACCCATTTTAAATAATCAATGGCATAAACCCATGCTTTCCATATAACACTTCAAAATGATAAAACCATAAAAATAATCTCAATAAACCCCACCTATATATACAATCAAGGTAGTGCAAAAACTAAGTTATTTATTTTCTCTCTTTCCTTTTCCACCATCCCTCTTCTCCAAACTCTCTCCATCCATATATCTCTATTTGCTTTGCAATTTGCATGCCAAAACCCCACAAAATTTTTTCACAAAACTAGATCTTTGAAAAATGAATATCTAGTTCCATATATATATATATATATATATATATATATATCACATTTTCCATATATGATTAAAACATCTAATGCCATCTACTTAAAATATCAAACATGCCACCTACAAGCATCAAATTTTTTAATTATCATTGCATAAACAAGCCACACATTTGACCCATATGGTGTTCATCATCTAAAATCATAGTGAGTTTAAAATTAGTGACAAGACAATGGGATAAGACAATAATATAAGCATCTCAGCCATCATAAGATATTATGAATGTAAAGACATCTTAAACACTTCACACAATAATTAAAGAAATAATCAAACATTACCATCAAGGAAACACAATAGTAACTTGATACATGCTACAAATAATAATTATTAACCAATCATAAATACACGCATAATGCTAACTAAGTGGTCTGTGTAAGGTTTCATCTTCATTCTTTCATCACCCACTCATCTCCATCTACTCCATCCTCTCTAAGGATACCCTCCCTTAGTCATAGTTAGGAGGGTGGAATAAATCCTACATCTACCTTAGTGCAATGAATTGTAGTTAGATCATATCATAAAATAATAATAATAAACTATTGTAACTGAACAAATTGAATAATCATGATCATAATGTACCATAACAACATATGAATAGCTAACAACAAGTTAACGTTCATAATCATAAGTAATATATAACAATCCAATAATTAGTATATAACTAATCCAACCACTTTTCGTAATGATTTAACCAATCACTAAACACAAAATCTAGAATTAACAGATTAATGAATCTAGAGGAGAATTAGGATGTAATATCCTTCACCCTAAAGTTGGTCATCATCCCAATGACACTTATTTTTAAAAAGTTCTTAGATAAAATTGTGTTTAACAAAAAATAAACATAATATCCAGCAATATACTAAGGAAACAAATGTATAAATAGCTTATGAAACTCCTCATAGTCTTCCCAAGTGGAACTATCTTTAAAATATTAGTTCCACTAGACCTTGAACTATAACACTTCTCTATTATGCAATATAAGTTTGCTAGTGTCAATTATTATGATTGGTTCTACCGTGACCACCCCAAGATCCATAACCTATTAAGCATTCCAATCCAACACATAATAAGGATCAATAACATACTTTTTAAGATAGGACACAAGAAAAATATTATGCATGACTATGATGTTAGTGGTAAAGCAAGAATATACACCTCAAAATTGACAACTTCTAAGACCTCAAAGTATCCCACATATCTAGGATATAACTTGGATAATTTTTCAAATTTGTTTGATATTTTATATGGTTTAACCCACATAAATACTTTGTCTCCCACTAAAAAATGCCTTGTTATTATTTTCAAATCACCGTAACTATCTTTTCTATCATTGGATTCAACCAACCTTTGCCTTATTAACTTAACCTGCTCTTCCATTTTTATAAGCATATATGGACCAAAGACTACCTTATATTCTAACATATCTAAATTGGTTTGTTTTCTACACCTTATTCCATACAATCCATCAAATGGAGCCATTTTTAGAGATAATTATTATGAATTTTTGTAGGCAAACTCAACCAATGAAAGATATTCTTCCCATATGTACTATTGGTCCATACAATACATTTTTAGAAGATCTTCTAAAACTTGATTTACCCTCTCTATTTTTACATTTATTTCTAGATGGTATACTATACTAAAGTTCAACCATGTAACCAAAGTTTAATTAAGAGTTAACTAGAATCTAGAAGTTATTTTTGTGTCCCTATCTAAAATAATCTTTTCTAGAAACCCATGCAATCTACACACTTATTCACAAATCTCTTCACAAACATAGGTGCATAATATAAAATATTATTATGAATGAAGTTACTTTGGTGAGTTTATCAACAACCACCAAAATAATGTCATGTTAGTTCTGAAACATTGTTAAACCTTGGAAAAAGTCCATGCTAATGACTTGCCACTTCTATTATGGTATGGTATGAGGGTATAACAACCTAGTCCAATGCACATGCTCATCCTTAACTTTATGCCATTATAAACATCATGAAACGCAATATATTTCATCTTTATCAATTCATTTCTAAAAATATAATGGGCTTAACTATGTTAAGAGCTTTGTCATACCTCGATGACCTGAATAAAAATAACTATGTAATTCTTTGAGTAATATGTTCCTCAAATTCTCCTTGTCTGATACATAAATCCATCATTTATACTTAATAAAACCATCAAACTCAAACTTGAATCCATCATACTTAGGATCCTAAGAATTTTGAGCCAATTCTAACTTTACATGTTCATAAAATTCATCTACTAGAGAGAATTTAACAACTATTTTCCTTTCCTTTTATATAATTAATGCCAAAATCATAATTTGACAAGACCACTAACCATCACCTATAACATACATTCAAGTTAGGTTGGGTGAAGATATACTTGAGCCCCAAGTTCTTAGTCTTGAGTTCAAATGGTTTTCCCAATAGATAGATAATGCCTCCAAAAATGTAAGGCATGAACTATTTCAACCAATTCCAGATAATACAAGGCATAATTTTCCTTAGGGATTTAACTTCTTGAACTCATAAGCTATAATAAAACCATCTTGCATGCAAAATCCTCCAAGATCATCTCCTGAAGCATCAATTATTATTAATAATTTTCCATTTGGATTACAAACTCTCAACACTAGCGCTAAGGTAAGCCTTCTTTTTAGCTCCTGAAAAGCTTCCTCATACTTTCTGAAACACATAATTTTTTGATTTTTCTATTGAATAAAGGTACTAGGATTTCTATCTTGGAAAAGTTTGGAACAAATTTTGTATAATATTTATCCAAACCCATAAAAATCCTAAATTAATAGACATTATTAGGTTTTGGCCACTCTATAATGGTTTTAATATTCAAAAGATCCATGGATATTCTTTCTACAGATATAATGTGCCCAAGGTATTATACCTTTTTTTGAAATAAGGCACACTTAATAGCTTCCCAAAAAGTATATGTTTCCACAACCATTATAGAACCAGCTTCAAATGTTCTATATGATCTTCTTTATGTTATGAATAAATAAGGATATCATCTATAAATACCAACATAAAGTGATCTAGATAGTACCTCAACACACTATTCATGAGATTCATAAATGTGACAAGCACATTTTTTATCCCAAAAGTAGAACTGTAAACTCATAGTGTATGTATCAAGTCTTGAATGTTATTTTTAGAATGTCTTCCTCAAAAATATTTAACTGATGATATTCTTCTTGAAGATCAATCTTTAATAAAACTAATGATTTTTATGAATTTGATCAAAAATATCATCAATGCAAGGTAAAGGATACATGTTTTTAATCATTGCCTTGTTTAACATCCTATAATCAATACATAGGTTAAGGGTTTAATCCTTATTTTTAATAAATACAACTAGTGCACCCCATGGTGACACTCTTGGTCAAAACATCCCTTTAGAAAATAACACTTGTATTTGAGCCTTAAATTCTACCATTGTGGTTGTTTTCATTATATATGTGGATTTAAACTATAGTTCAAACCATGAAATTATTTTAATTGAGAAATCAAACTCTCTCTTTAGGGGTAAACCTAAAAATTCTTTACGAAAAACATATTGAAGATCTTAGAGAAAAGAAAAATCTTTGATGGAAGGTTCATTTGATTCCTCCATCTAGTTTATCTTAAAAATAAATGCTTGACACCCTTTTCTTTATGGTTTCTTTAACTAAATTATTGAAATCTATCTAATTTTAAGCTCCCTTTTTGTTCTTTAGATTTGGTTTTATTTTCCCAAATCATCTTGACATTCAACTTTTTTAAGAAAATAATCTACCTTAGATTTATGATTATCTAACCAATTTACTCCTAGGATAATATCATATGACCCTAATGGTGATGCAAATAGATCCACTACTATAATGAATCTAGGTATTTTGATCTCAAATTTGACCAAATATTTATTAAACTTGACCTTATATTCATTCTTGTATTGAACTGACTATGCATTTGCCATAATTCCAAGTTTTTTAGACAACTAGCTAAGCATTTTAGGAGAAATAACATATTATACAGTTATTTTATCAATCAAAATTAAAATTAGATGACCAAATAAAGTACTTGATAGCTCAATAGGAGAAACCTAAAACTCAACTTGATGGTTGTCAATAGTTACATGAATTCTTTGCTAAAAAGATCCTTATTATAGGTCAAAACCCTTATTATTACCATCTAATTTCCCCATGAGTAAATTACCTAGCATTATGATCACCTCCACAAATGACACATCTACCAGGTGGTCATTTTTTATTATATTGTTGATTTCCATTGAAACCTTCATTAAAACTATTTCTTGGTTTCCTTTTGCACAAATCACTACTAAAATTTGCATTCAAATTCTTGAATTTATTTTTGGAGTTTCCACTCTTTTTCCAATTCTTATTTTAAAAATTTTTTTTAGGACCTCCAAATGTTTTCTTAAAATTTTCTCTAACCTAAGCAAGTGATTTAAGTTTTTGCTCTAACTTTAGTACCTTTTCAAAGATGTGATACATAGTGTATGGCCCATGCATATCTACCTCACATCCAATTTGGGTTTCTAATCTCATAATGAATTTCTTGATGTGGATTCTCTCATCTACCTAATACTAAGGAACATACATTAGGATCTTGGTGAATTACTCCCAATATTCATTTAATGGAAGGAATCATTGCTTTAGATTCTTAAAATTTATTAGCTTCTAATAAAAATAGAGTTGGGGTAACCATCATGATCTAAGCAAGGTCACAAACAATTCCCATGTGGTGGTAGTAGAGTGAAGATTCATCTCTAATTTTTTATTTTTATACCATGTTGGTACTTCACCAACCAACTGATAAGCTCCCCAAATTGATTTTGTTACCTGAGAGTAATTCTATATCTCAAAATACTTCTCCATATTAGTTATCCATGATTCCACTCCATTTCTTAGAATGGTTTCATCAAACATGGGTGGATTAAATTTATTGATGTCTCATATAAGCTTTGTAACTACATAAGCTCTCACATCTTAGGAACCTCCTCTTACCTAGGTTCTTGAGGAACTTTTTGCTTAGCAGGATGATCTTTAGGTTCATTTTGATTATTTTCCTCTACATGGACATAAACTTCCTATTAAAGGGTAGCTATCTAGTCCTTAGTCTCATTGATGGTTGTGAGAATCTGATCAAGCTTTGTAACTTATTTAGTGGCAAACTAATTTGGATCAATTGGAGGGTTAGTATTGTTGAGATTGGATGTACCCTCACTAGTTTGTCTTCAATGAAACATTAATAATTTTTATAATATAAGAATAAGAATATGTTAGTAGACTCATTAAGTCCAAAAGTTTGAACCTTAGCTCTGATACCAAAATATAACAACCCCTTAGGGTTAATTAGAATTAGGTAATTTTTTAACTCATTAACCAATTATCTTAACTAATTGTAAGTACTAATGATATTTAACTAAAGACATAATTTATGATAACTAATCTATTAACCATCAGGTTAACCCTTATGACTCATTTATCTAAGGATCACTATATACAAATGCTAATTTACTTTCACAAATAAAACACATAATGATACTAAATTAATCAAATTAACAAATCAACTATTATTGGTTTAAATATCACAATAGGTACAAATATAAATAGCCAAATTTTTATTATTATAGTATTAACATCAAATAGTATAATTATATAATATTACATATATGAATATCATATTACAATTATATGATGTTCCACAAAACATATGAGTATATCTGAATTCATTAATATCCATAAGTAATCATGAGTAAAACTTTTATTGGTTGACTATTGGAATGGGAGGTAGAGTATTATCTGAGTGCTTTTACGCACCAACTATGCACCATTGATCCCACACAAAATCTCTCAATAAGGTAATGGCCCTCCCTTCATGGATGGATAGATAGTGATAGTGCAGAAATCGAGAATGTCAACAAGAACCTATGTGTTGTAATATAACTATCACATGTAACATATCATAAATAAATGCATTATAACATGATATCATGAAAATCATGTAAAATAAATCAAACAAGTGAATCAAAAAATTTCAAATCAAAAACATTTGTTTTTCCAAAGTTTTAATATAGTTTTACCGATATCAAGATCAATCAAATTCACACACACAACTCACTTAGATATCCTCTATCTATTTATTAGTGGAACTAAGTATGTGAAGTCTGTCTCACCTAATTACTTAGAGTCACTAATACTAGATTCATTTTTACATAAATAATATTTAAATTGATAGATTCAAATGATACATTTCCATATAAAATTACACAACACATTAATGCATAGAAATCATTTAATTCCATATATTTCATCACATGCAACTAAATGGTATAAATTAGACAACCAACTTATAATATGGATTGTTAAAATAAAATAACTAATTTATCCATAACATATGAACAATAATAACAATAAACTATTCCTCCATAAAATAATGGTCTTATGATTAAAAATCCAACTTTCACTAAGTTTATATTATCTATAAAAATACTAATCAAGTACATAAAGAAATTATTTATTTCCTATAATATAACAGTCTATTATCATATCATGAATTCTTAAGTATCAAATAATCCTTCTATGTTATAGATCCCAACTATAACTATTATTTAAATACTCATGAAATAATTACCATCATACAGGTATTTATGATAAGTACATCAAATAGAGGTTAAATTCTAGGTACAACTCATATGCAAGTATAAGAGTATACAATCCCATTAAAACATCAAATAGCATACAACTATATATATATATATATATATATATATATATATATATATATATATATATATATATATATATGTACACACATACACATTATGGTCTAAATAGAATTAATCCATTGAGCCTTGGTACATACATACATACATACATACATACATTATCCATAAAAATACTAATCAAGTACATAAAGAAATTCTTTGTTGCCTATAATGTAACAATCTATTATCATATCATGAATTCTTTATAAATTCTTAAGTATCAAATAGTCCTATGTTATAGACCCCCAACTATAACTATTATTTAAATACTCATGAAATAATTACCATCATACACGTATTTATGATTAGTAAATCAAATAGAGGTTAAATTCTAGGTACAACTCATATGCAAGTATACAAGTATACA
>JARHVA010005171.1:1045000-1087500 GCA_037957365.1 Torreya grandis | reverse complement strand
ATATGGAAAACCTGTAAAATTCATTAGTGTACTCTTGTACACTATGTTCTTTATGCATTAAGTTCTGAAACCTTTTGTAGAGGCTTTGTGCATAATCTATAAGAAGGAATTTATACCTCAGATGTTTCTTCATCTTGCTCCATTTTCTTATCTTCTAATTGTTTTTCCTTTTCCTCTCTTTATGTAGGTGATTCCACCAAATCATGGCATGGCCTTTCAACCTGGTGCATGCGAATTTCACCTTCTTCTCTTTAGGCATGGTCTTCCACTTAAAGAACTTCTCCATGATATTGATCTAATATACCATCTCCTTTGGATGTAAATTATCCCCATAGTTAATAACTTCAACTTTGATTCATTTATTTATCCCCTCTAAGGCTCTAATCATTCTTTCCTCCATTGATAGTGGCTCTTGTTTTAATTCTTATTCAAAAAAATGATTCTTATTTAGTGTCATATTCTGGTTGCCTCTTCATTGCATTGGTGATAATTATATCTAGATGCTCTACTTACCTTTACAACTCTTACATATTCATGTTCACTTGAGAACTATCTCTTCCTCTTTCTTGTCTTCTTTCAATCTCTTGCATGTATAACACATTCTCCATATGGCTTGAAATTGATATGATACAACTTGATGTGCTCTTAATGAACTTGTTGACCAAATTGACTATCTAGTCAATTTGGGTTAACCTATATAACAAAAATTTATATTAGAGGATATTTAATAAGTCATTTAGTGTTAATTCATGCTTTTAATAGTCTAACCATGGTCAATTTGGCCCCATAAGTCATTTCAAGTCTTTCTAAGGTCTTTTTAATAGCCAAAATAGTGTATTTAATGTCTTATATAAATTAATTGGGAATTGTGCAAGCTTAAAAAGATGATGTCACATCATATGTGTCAATTATAACTTTTAGTAACTATTTTAGCTAATAAATTGGTAGAATATTTAGAAAAGAAGTAGTTTTCTTTAAGAAATAAGAGGTTACAGGCACTTATACAACCTATGAGGAAGAGTGGTACATGTGGGAAGGTTGGAGTATGACTCTTAAACTTATTTGACCCATCCCTATGTTTATCTATCCTTGAAAACACTAAAAATGGTTCAAAAATTTCTCATCTCTCCATCGATCTCTTGTAAAGCATTTTGAAGTTCATAGATTTGTACTTGGTAAAGTTAGCTAGAAGAGATTTAGGTCCAATGCTTCTAGGGGAGGATAATACATGAATTGAAATTAATTTATAGTAGGATTTCATAAATTATTGGGATGATATTTATGAACCATATCTTAGAAGTCATCCACTCCATTCTGCTTATCATTTCCCATACCCTAGAGGTTTCCTCTTCTGTTGAGGTGGTCCATATAGTCTAATTGGTGGAATCACTTCATGAGGGTCAAAATATCTTCCTTTCTATATCCAACCTTGTCCCCAACCAATTGGCATGTGTGGAGCACTATGGCATTTTCATGTTTCCCTTTAGATCTTCGAAGGAGTATTTTCTAGTTTTTTAGATGAAGGTGATGTTTCCATGGTCTCAAGAGCTCATACACCTTTGTGTTGATGTTTCATATCCTAACAGATCTCATGAAGTGTTGAGATAAACATGAAAACCATATTGGTATAGTAAAATTCATGGATACCTTTGTTTTTTTGAAATCAATGTTGTTTATTTCCCAATTTTTTATTTCCATGTTACTATAGTAGGAGATATGAGGTAATGAAACACTAAACCACAACAGACCCAGATGGTCAAGGCTTTTCGTCACCATAGCCATATTAATATTATCTCAATGGTTTTAGAAGAAGGATAACCATTTCTCATGTAAGTCTCAAAGTAATATAAACATGGATGGTTATGTTTTCATTTTAGGGCAAAGTAACCTTAGTTTCTCTAAAGTAGGATTTCACCTCATTCAAAACCTTGTGAATTGACCCATTTAGAGGTCCCAGCTACCTTCTAAAGCTTGTGTTTCATTGAAAAAGGGTGATGTGTTCATTTGAGAAATTTTAGGAAGGATATCCAATGAATATAAGTGTATTGTGAAGATAAGAATGTAGAAAGTAATTTCACATCAAAATCTAAAACATGTTCAAAGCTCAGATGGAGTCAATACACCTATATGTGGCTTATAAGGAGGATAAATTGGCAATGTGGATTAGTCCTTATGAGGCATGTGTAGATACATAGGGGTAAAAAGTGGAGTAATTTTGGATGTTTGGAAGTGTTCAATGAACATATACACATGGATTCCCTAAGATTATAGCCTTCAACTACCTTGTAAAAATCACCATTTTGTACAAGTGTTATAGCAAGCTTGTAGTAATGAGGGTAATGAAATACTAGGAGATAAGGATGGATTATAAAGGGAAAATAACTTTTTATTGGATATGAGAGGTCCTTTAGATTCACTAACATGACTCCTACATGCAAAAAAAAACCTACAACCAACCTTTAAAGTGTCAAGAACACACATAACTGTAAGTGGGATGAAGATAAATGGAGGGTCAAGTGCCTCCACAAGGATAAGGAATAATCTATAGGGATTGACTATAACTATAAGAACCTCAAGGAACATGATGAGATAGATAAAAGTTCTCCACTTATGAGGTCAAAAAGGCCAATTTCAGCCTCAACTCATAGGCCAATAATAAGTTTTCTATTCTGTGCTAGTTGGAGGGGTAAATGGAGGAGTTAAGAGCTAAAATTTGGTATAATGGTTCTTTATGACATAAGGAAGCATCCCATGTATTCAAAAGTGATGAATAAAAAGGGCCAATAATATTTGTTTTATCTGAAAGATAGGCAACTTTTAGGGCTTAAAACTTGTAGAAGAGAGAGAAATAGTAGAAATTAAAGGTTAAGGTTGAAGTGGAAATGAACACAAGTTGGGGAAAGATTATATAAGCATATAAAACATAAATGAAGACTATTAAGGTGTTGTAACAAGCCCAAATGTGATAAATACATGAAAGAGGATTCAAATCCACTAGGCCTACAACAAAACTAGGGACTCCATCAGTCTAGCTTCAAAATCATACAGTATATCTATGGCTCCAGTAGTACCCTAGTTTTTGAAGGAAAGCTATTGGCAACTCCATGAGGATCAAATACATGGAGTCATATTGTAAATAATCTATATGAATGGATTAGGGGATCAGTCCTTTGACACTTTTTTATGTTTTGTAGGTTTTGAAGATGATCAAAGGATGATAATCACTTGAGCAAATATATTGGGACTTGAATCAAATCCCCATGTAATTTACAAAGCAAAAAAATTGTCTTGAGTTTCTCTACTAGGTTTCTCACTTTAACCAGTCCAGAATGAGAAAAGTGATCACATAGTGGAAAGAGTGGTAACTCAAATTTGGAGATCTTTTAAGGTGTTTTGGATGGAGTTGAGCATATGAGGTGTCCTAAAATGTGTCTTAATAACACTGGTACATATCAATTAGGTAGAATAAGGAGATGCTAAATCCAAGTTTCAATAAGGTCTAAAAGGAGTGATCATAGTGACAGATGATGATTCTTCTTGTGCAAGAGAATACAAATGATTTGAAAAACTTCTAATGTAGGTAGATGATTCCTTATAACTTTCTCTTATTATTGAAAAAGAGACACTTTCCCCTAGTCAACTTTGGAATGCCCAATGAAGGCCAATGATGAAGGCAATTTCATGAAAAGTGCTTGAAGAAATGCTACACCAATTTTGTAAGAGGATGATTGTTTGGAATGGACATGTATGAAAATAAATCTATAAATCCTCTTACACTTCAGCTACATGTCTTATAACTGGTTTCCACCTTTGAATACATATCCTTCTATCTTTTAGACTTATTTTTCCTCTCCCTCTTTCCAATTGCTATAAGTATGGGCCATTTTGGCCATTGTAAACTAATACCACATCTAGTATGGTGAAGCCCTATTAGAATAAAATTGTACTTTGCTTTTAAACATTGAATACAAGTTTAAATTTTGAGTTGTGAACATCTTTATCTAAGTGTGAGAGTGATGAATAGTGAAGTTAAATGATAATATCATCCTTGCTTCCTCTATCCTTAATGTTTAAGTAAGATTTATGATCTAACATGTCATGTGAAGTGTATTTAGGATACTATACTACTTTTTAAGCAAGTTATCATCTCTATGGTGTGCAATATGACCTTGGACTAGTTGTCTTGTTGATTGTCTCATGTATGTTACCTTCACATTGAATCACTTATGTTAGGATCCTTTAAAGCTTAGAGTTGGTCTTAGAAAGATTTTTTTATTTAATATAAGTATGATAGTTTTTTGGATATCTCTTGGTGAATCACCACTTTAGTGTAGTTTTAATTCATGAAAACTTTTGACTCTTTCCCTATAAGCAATCATTAGAGTATTTTACAAGCATTTCAAACTAGATCTAGGGATATATCCCTCATAATACTAGAGATTAATCTCTCTTAAAAGTTCCCACAAACTTGAGAGATGACTCCATGTTGCATCAATTTATAGGAGCTTAAATAGAATATCCTAGGGTCCATAATTTGATGACAATAGAACTCTCACAAGAATGCTTAAGAAAATAATTAAATAATAGGCAAGAAAAATTATCAACGTTGGATTAGACTCACAACTCACACTTCATATATTATTCAAATGACATTCCTAAAAACAACATTCCTTCAACTCTTTATGAACTTCTTACAAACTCTCCTTGAATGTAAATCATACAAGCCATTATGAATTAACAAATTATTTCAAGTTCTTACATAGAAAAAAAATCAACATAACTCTAAACATATGAATCCACCTTAAAAATGGACCATATTCCACTTGGAATAAATAAGACAAGAGAATAAAGCATTCACCACTAAGAGGGAGTAAATACAATCCTAAAAGCATACTCCACTAAATATAAGACAAAATACAAAATGAAAATCTCAAGATAAATGCACCATCCTTATCATGGAGGGAATAGTCGATCATGATGAGGACCTTTTCTAAGTTCTCCACTTTATCTTGGGTCCCTTTAGCATGTGCAACATGGGTGGACAAATATAAATAGTAAAATTTGTTCCCTACTTTCATGTGCATCCAAAATATAGTGGATTATTATTTTCATAAATATATATCCCACTATCAAGGTCCCCACATGGAATTCATCCCACTTCCACCTAGGCATAATTAATAGTGCCCATGATACCTCACTAGTGTGAATAGTGTTTCCACATCATTTGTGAATAGTGTCACCACATCAGATCTTTTTTTATACTCTAAAGGGTCTCTCTAGCTCCTTCCCATGTTTTTACTTCCTGACTCCTCCATTTTCACCTTTTGGTTCCCTTTGTTTGACTTCCACAACCTATATCATATTTGTTTATAAACTTCCCATGTAGGATGAAACTACCACTCTAGGTGATGAAATTTTTCCCTCTATTACAAAACCTACCCTCCAATTACCCAACCATTGTGATGGTTTAGTAATATAGATAGTGAGTATGTCTTAAAGGGGAGGTTTTATATTAAAATAAAGGTGGTTTTGAAAATGTAAGATGTATTTTTGTCACCCAAAGCAATGGTTTTACAATTACCCATGCATAAAGTGGTGGTTTTATCCCCTTATATGTGCCTTCCAAATTATCTCCTAAGAATCATTATTTGATGTGTTTTGCATTATTTTTATTGTGTTTCTTATTCACTCCATCCTAATTCTACCACCAATCAAGACCAAAACACTCCCTTTTATATTTTGAGTCATTTTGAATTCTTCCCAAATTAAACTCCCAATTTAACTTTGTTAGACTCCCTCACTCAAACTTACAAATCTTCTATAAAAGGGTCATTTTGGCTTGATTCAAGATTCAAAATTTTCTATAAAAATTGTTGTTTTGAATATTTTTTAGGCATAGTCCTACTACAATTGCCTAAAGGTCCAGACTCTATAGTTTTCATGTTGACTGCATCAACAGAAGTGAAGAAGTGTTATTGGTCTAGGAACTCAGTATTTTTAAACTAGAGAATTGGATAGGTTTAGTTTAGATGCTCTCCGTTTGTGGTTATCTCCTCTCCTTCCCCATTTTTTCTAGATCTTGTACATCCTCCAATTAGAGAGTTCCCATAGTTCACAAAAGGATAAAAGGAGATACCATACGGATGATTATTTAATCAACATACTACATGCATTCAGTTGATATATGACTTGTTTAGGTTGGAGTCTCTTTTGATTTCAAATTTTATTATTTGTTGGATAGATTTGTTTAGTTTTTGTTGCATTAGATTAATTTCATTATTCACAAAAGATAAAACTTCATAGGGAAAGAAGTTTATTTCTTATCATGTCTTTACTAAAAAAAGTAAATAGTAGTTAATTTGATTGTGCTTGCATTAAAATAAATTTTTTTCTCTCCATTAGAAAAATCATTACACAAAAAATCCATATATATATCTTAGTGAAATTTCAATAAAAAAAACTTTTCCATATAACATAGCATTTCATTCTTAAAAGCTAAAACAAGTTCTCTTGCATTCAAAATAACTAATTGGATGACTACAAGAGGTTAGATAATATTATGCACATAAATAGAGCTACCATAACTCTTATTTTTTTTGTTTTGATAAATTAAAATTACTATTGTTTTATCTTGAAAATAGAAAATAGAAAATTATCTTTCTTGGCTCTCTTCAGAAAATCATTTAAAAAGCTTGTTTCTAAATAGATAAAGTAAAAAAATAGTGTTATGACATTGATGTTTTTAGAATATGTTAGGTTGTGGAGATAAAAGCTTCACTAATGCAGACATGGAGGAGGTTGCTGAGAGGTTGTTGAGTTGCAGAGAAACTGATGTCAGTCTGATCAACTGATGTCGGTCATATACAGTGAGAAGAGCAACCAACATCGGTCAGCGATCGGTCGGTGTCGATCACCTCCAGGTAGACAGGGACCAACATTAGTTGCTTGTGTAGTTCCAAAACTACTAGTTGATGAATAGTTAGTTAACAAATTGGTTATTTGCATGTTAAGAGGCTAATTTTAGTCTTGAGCTATGGATCTAATTATTGTAATTGGATGTCTAATTATTGTTTGCATGGGATCTATATAAGAGACTCATGGGCTGTATTGTAAAGTGTGAGGGATCAAAGCAGGGATTCCCCAAGGTGCTAGATAGAGAGAGCAAGCTCGGCTCCTCATAGTACCATAGTGCCAAGTGTGTATGATCAGATAAAGCTACAGGTTGTGTAAGTTCTGGTAGAAGATCCACATGGGTGTTGGTTTGGAGGACAAGGGTTCTTCATGGTATGTATGATCTTGGTCAGCAGGTGTGTAAGGCCACATTTGGAGATCTACATGTGGTAAGTAAGATCAGTTGATCTATAGGTGTTTGTGTGTGTGTGTGTGTGTGCAAGATCTAGGTTTGTAGGTGTGCAGAACCATATTGATTTGCAAGTGTGCAAGATCAGGGAGGAGGTCAAAAACACAATAAGTAGCAAGATTAGGAGAGATCTACTTGGAGTGCATTGTGTACTTGATTTGAGTATGTGTGTATACTCGGTGTACTAGCAGTATTGTTACTAACTGGTTGACTAGCGGTGTTATTACTAGATGGTGGAGGTGAACACCAACTTTTTGTTTGAGTTGTGTGTTGGGACCATAAGAGAGAGAGTGAGCTCTTGAAGAGATTTACTATTTATACCCTAGAGGTGTGGGAGCCCTAGAGGTGTGTAAGGAAGAAGACTATGGCATCTTCTTTATTGTATTTCCTTCTAGAAGAGTATTAATACAATTGGGTATTGTCTCTCATATTTTATGTTGTTTCTGATTCTAGTTACTTATTGCTTCTTGATATTTTTGCATGTTTAGGTGCATGGTAATCAATTGTGCTTCCTCGATCCTGATAAGTGGTATTAGAGCTAAGGTTGCAGGGAGCAGGTTTTGTCTTTGATTACAAGTCACCTTCAAGGGTTTCTAATTGAGTGGGAGTATAGCAATGGCAAAAGAAAGTACACTAAGAATGGAGGAATTCAAAGGCATGAATGGTCAATTACGGTGTTATGGAAAGAAAGAGTAGGAAAAGAAAGATTGTTGGTTGGCAGCAGATCAGCATGAAGGAACTAATGAAGCAAATGTTGTAGGTGTTGTTGTACAGGATGCTTTGGGATGTTTCTTGGATAAAGTAGAATCTTGGTTTATAGATTATGTTTCCTCTTTCCATGCAACCCGAATTAGAGGGGTTGGTGAGCCTTGTCATAGCATTGGCAAAGGGGAAGTGTGGCTGAAATTGTAGATGGCCAACACATGGGTGTTGAAAGAGGTCATGCAAGTCCCAGTCTTGGAGATGTGGCTAATTTATTTAGGAAAGTTGGGTGATGAGAGATGCATAGGAACTCTCACAGTGGATTCTTGGAATGTTACCAAGGATGCACTTGAATTAGCATGTGGTAAGAAAGTAGGTACTCTTTATCTACTTGCTTGTATTACTGATTCCACTTCTATTGCACAGGTGTGGCTTTGTAGGCTTGGTCACATAAGTGAGAAGGGAATGGATGTTCTTAAGTCATATGGTAAGAGTTTAGCTTTGGAGAGCATAAACTAAGATTTATATGAGCAGTGGGATGCTACAAGAAAGGATTGGATTTATTACAGGAAAAGGAAGTCTGATGTATTTGACAAACTTAAGAACTAGAAAGCCTTGGTGTTCTTGGAGGAGATGATGGATAGAGATTAGTGGATGGGGCTAGATACTTTTGAGTAGGGTAGTTTGGACATGGGTATGATTCAAAGAAAGCTTGCGGGTGAAAAGTCATCACTCACAGGTGAACACAGGTACCAGCATCGATCAGGGGTAACCAATGTCAAACAGATAGGTATCGATGTCACTCATGTGCAAACCAGAGAACTTAGTGGTGTCAGGTAGGTGGTGACTGATGTCAGTAGGATAACCAATGTTGAAAGTTAGTCAGTTGCATGGAACTGATGTCGATTGGATGCAGACTAGGTGGTGACCGACATCGGTCACTAGAACAGATTTTGGGCAGACAGTAAGCTGTCAAGGAGTCTCAAACACCCATGGGGATGATTTAAAGGGTAAGTAAGCCTCAAATTCATTATTCCTCTTCTTTATACTCATTACTCACTGTAGAGCAGGAAGGATCTAGGAAACAGTGGGAGCATGGCATGATGAGGATGCAAAACCAAATGGGAGATTTGGTAGGGTTACCAGCTGGATGAAAGCACTGAAAGATGAATGGATACCTTGGTTAAAGAATAGAGAGAATGGACATGTGAGACAAAAGGCCAGGTCATATGGTCTTGAGGAAGCTACAGGATAGTGGTATAGGTTTTGACAGGTGGATGACAAAGCAGGGCTTTAGTCAATGTCAGTGTAACCATTGTGTTTGTCTTACTAGGTTGGATGATGATTGCAACATTATCTTGTTACTGTATGTGGATGGTATGCTTGAAGAAAGTTTAGACATATAGGGTTTTGCTGAGCTAAAGGTAAGGTTAGTTTAGTGGTTTGCCATGAAGGATTTGGGAGCAAAAAAATTCTTTGGCATGAGTATCCTAGAGACAGGGATATCACAAGTTGATGTTGTCACAGGATGATTATGTGAAGGTAGTGCAAGATGTAGAATTAGGTAGCACACCTATGGATGGATAAGTCACAGAACAAGGTCCCCAATCACATGATGAGGTTGAGTACATGTGTACTCCCTAAGTTTGCCCAAGTAGTGGGTGTTGTCAGAAAGTTTGGAGCCGATCCAAGAAATAAGCACTAGAGATCAGTTTAGTGGATTCTCAGGTATCTGAGAGCAACCAGTAGTAGGTCAATATGCGATGCAGGGTCAAGTTCTTTTCTACATGGGTTTATAGATGTAGATACAATAGGTTACTTGGATGATAGGTGTTGCACCATAGGATGTGTGGTGGTTGGTCTTAAGGATTGATCTTGAAGAGGGATACAAGCCAAGAAACAAATTAGATGGGGTACAAATATAGGTACAGTGCAGCTTTTTATCTCTAAGTGGGAGATTATTAGGTTGTGGAGCTAAAAGCTTCACTGATGCAGACATGGAGGAGGTTGCTGAGTTGCAGAGAAATTGACGTCAGTCTGATCAGCTGATGTCAGTCATATATAGTGAGAAGAGCAACCGACATCGGTCAGGGATAGGCCAGTGTCGATCACCTCTAGGTAGACAAGGACCGATGTTGGTCACCTGTGCGGTTCCATAACTGCTAGTTGACGAATAGTTAGTTAATGAACTAGTTGTTTACATGTTAAGAGGCTAATTTTAGTCTTGAGCTATGGATCTAATTATTGTAATTGGATATCTAATTATTGTTTGCATGGGATCTATATAAGAGACTCATGGGCTATATTGTAAAGTGTGAGGGATCAAAGTAGGGATTCCCCAGGGTGCTAGATAGAGAGAGCAAGATTGGCTCCTCATAGTACCATAGTGCCGAGTGTGTATGATCAGATAGAGCTGCAAGTTGTGTAAGTTTTGGTAGAAGATCCATAAGGGTGTTGGTTTGGAGGACAAGGGTTCTTCATGGTATGTATGATCTTGGTCAGCAAGTGTACAAGGCCACGTTTGGAGATCTACATGTGGTAAGTAAGATCAGTTGATCTATAGGTGTGTGTGTGCGAGATCCAACTTTGTAGGTGTGCAGAACCATATTGATTTGTAGGTGTGCAAGATCAGGGAGGAGGTTAGCAACACAACAAGTAACAAGATCAGGAGAGATCTACTTGGAGTGCATTGTGTACTTGGTTTGAGTATGTGTGTATACTCAGTGTACTGGCAGTATTGTTACTAACTAGTTAACTGGCGGTGTTGTTATTGGATAGTAGAGGTGAACACCAACTCTATGTTTGAGTTGTGTGTTGGGACCATAAGAGAGAGAGTGAGCTCTTGAAGAGATTTATTATTTATGCCCTAGAGGTGTGGGAGCCCTAAAGGTGTGTAAGGAAGAAGACTGTGGCATCTTCTTTGTTGTATTTCCTTTTGGAAGAGTATTAATACAATTGGGTATTGTCTCTCATATTCTGTGTTGTTTTTGATTCTAGTTACTTATTGCTTCTAGATATTTCTGCATGTTTAGTTGCATGGTAATCAATTGTGCTTCCTAGATCCTGACAGAATAGACTTATTTTTACATTGATTACATATTTATAATACATAGTTTTCATACTTAATCCATCTCACCCAAGTAAAAAAAATTTTTAAAAAACTTTATTACCTATTTTTCATTTATATAAATTTAGGAAAAATTAGCACCTTGCATAATAGTGTAGGTTTCTTCCTTTTTTCTTTACATACATTGTGAGTTATTAGAAAAGGGTAAAAATATTTTTTATTTTAATTTACTAATTTTTTTCATTTCTTTGATTTCAACATTTCAATTCAATCAAGAAAACATTTATTTCCATAAACCCAAAATTAATCCCAAAAAAAAAATGTCAAGAAGCCTTGCCAACATGTGCAAGCATCCACACTCCATTCTATCCTTACCTATTCATTAAATCACCCTATAAAAAGCCTTGTTTCAATTATCATAGAAAGAATACACCACAAAACATTATCTAAACAAACTCATACACTTCTACCTTACTTTTTTCTTAACTTCCTTTAGATGACCCTTCTTTAGACATTGGGTCTTATCTACTATGATTTATTCCCTAAGGTTAGAGCACCTGGTTCCACAATTATGATATAGGATGGTATTAACACCGAGATAAGACAAGAGGTTTTTCATTCCACCTTGATTCCTCATATTAATGTTAACTCTTTCACTACTTTAGACTAACAAGAATGAACTCCCTATCTACCTTTCATTCCCCTTCCTCAAAATAAAGGGAGTCACTATAACATTATCCAAGCCTAATTTTCCACTCATAACTCCTTTTATTCAGGTATAGCCTCATATTATATCATTCACATCTTATGGATTATATTGACTATGCATAATCAACCTGATAGAGTAAATATTTTACTATAATTCATTCATCCATATCTCCCCCATTTACCTAGACCTAATATCAACTAAGAGCTTCACCTTCTTGTGATCTTGGAAATTTAAGGGGATTTTAGCTCTATCTTGGTGTATATTGGCACTCTTAATGAGAATCATGACCTTGTTGAGTTATTTTTTTTCCATCATGATAAACCATTTTCACCACCCATTCTAAATCTCATTCCACCTAACAACCAACCCAATCCATAACCCATCCATTACATCATCTACCTTGGCCTAACCTCAGGGATTTGAATTCATAGGTTAGCATGTGTTATTCACATTCATACAGACACAATGTGTATATTTTCTAAAAGAGAACATAAAATTAGTTTTATATAATTCTTATACTTTTTATCTGATTGTATCCACTAACTTCATTCAGAAAGGAAGAGTGCCCTTTTTCATAAAGAATTTTAAGGATTTGATTAATAAATGATAGAGGGAAGTGATATTTTCTAGTGGTGATGTTAAGTTATCTTTAATCCACACAAATACACCATTTTACACATTTTTTAGGTATAATGACTAGTGGAGAAACCCATTGGCTATAAAAAAATGGGGCATGTGAATCATACATTAGGGAGTTTTTGAAATTCAATTTTCATAATTTCTTTGCTAGTAGAATTCATCTTAATTTGAGGTTTTTGTATGTTTTTTCACTCATCTTTGATATAAATATGGTAGGTGAAAAAGTCTAGGTGTACACCTCTCATATCATGATAGTCCCATGTGAAGGTAGTATTGTGCTTTTAGAGCATGAAAACTAACTCATATTATTTTTTATGGTGATATTTGATTGATCATGTTGAGTGGTAAGCTAGGTAAGATATCAAATACCTTAAAAAGTGAGGCCATAGACTCAATATCACCAAAAAGGTTTGGTAAGATACACTTGTGTAGTAAGAGTCAATGAAAAAAATTATACAACTATTGAGATCCCCAAATTTTATTGGAAAAATATGTTTAAGTAGATAGTAACCATATATAGTGGAATTGTCTAAAATTTAATCTATAATATACACATTTTTTACAAAATTTTAAAATATCATGTCCTCAACTATTATTTTTTAATGGAAATCTATGGTTAATTCTAAGGATATGTTGGATGGGTGCTTGGTAATTTTAGTATGTTTCTAACCAAAGGGATTGTTCTCTTATATAAGGAATAGGTAGGATGATATAATAATAATTTATTTTTATTACTTATATTAGATATTTCCATTTTCCACAACTAACAAATAATATATGTGTTTGTTTTTACTAAGGTCTTCCCAAGATGAGATGATACCCATAAAACTAGCCTTTAGATATAGGATAATAAAATTATTTAGATGCTCCCATGAATATAAATATATGAAAAAGTCTTAAATTACATAGGATTCAAGTCACATAGTGGATGCATATCATTTGAAATATAATTAAGGTTTGGTGAAGTCTTGTAGCTTAAGTTTCTCCATGGTCTCCTTAGTCATGACATTGATAGTAACTCTTAAGTCAATTATAATTTTTTGGATGAGTATGCTATGATATGCACATCAAAAAATAGGCTACTATGATCAAAATATTTGTGAGGAACAATGTTCCCCAACATAATATCAACCAACTATCTAACAACATAAACATTTTGAGGATATTTATTCTTATATCCATTTTTTGACAAGAATAGCTCCTAGATAGCCTTGGATTAGATGGTCACATGTTTAGTGGATTGAACTAAATTTATATGGACACATATTTCTTTATATCCCCCACAAAGTCAAATTATAGATAGCTAGGTTCATTCCTTATATCAGTGAGATTATCAAGAAAATAAGGGTTAGTTATTGTAGCTAGACTATTTGATGTACTTGTATTAGGGGTGGGTTAATTATTAGATGGTGGGGGTGGCTAAATTTTGTAAATATGAACTTCATGTGGGGTTTATTTTATTATGGGAGTGATATTATTTTATATAAAATTCATTGATCAAAGTTTAATATAATTCAAGTCTATTGTATATGTAGAATATGTTACCATGTCATTTTTTATTTTATTAGAAGATGGGATTCAAAGGGTATTGTACCTAGTACATAACCAAATGATATTCAATATAAAATATAAATAAACATGTATAAGGAAATATTTCTATGGGATAAAATAAATAAGGCCATCTTTAGCCAAAAAGATATTAAACCATCATAAATTATCCACCAAATTTCAATAGTAAGATTCTAAAGTAAAACACCAAGGGTGAAGTTATCAGTAGGGTAGAGGATTAAGGGTAAGACTCTTCTGAGTCTAAGTATTCAACCAGCCATGTGGATTCCATATTTTTACTTTCATATTTATGGAGATGGCCTTGAGTTATCTTGATGGGACCCTCAGTAGAGTATTCTACATTGCTCTTCTTCATTTGAAATAGAGTTTCACTACCTACTTTACCATGTTTTTTCTTAGTTGATTCGTACAACTCTTTAATGCTCTTATATTTTTTCCTTTTCTTACTTGGGGTAACCTCCTCCACCTCCCCCTTACTAAAAATTTATTTCACATCCTCTTATTCTCCATCATGAAAGCTTGTTCCTTCAAATTAGATGAGCATCATTTGGGACTTCAACTTATTCATTTCCTCTATCATCTCAGTACACATAAATAGGTGCATGGAAAGTTTTATCTCCAACTTCTCCATGCTCACTTAAAATTCAAAGATTATTTTCCTCTTGAGGGTAGGGGGATCATGGATTTTACTTTCATTAATGACACTCCCTTTCCATCTTGGGGTGGTCACATGGGTCTCCTCTATCTTGTTCAAAGGCTCCTTCATTTTGGATCATCATTTAATCTTACCATATTTCTTGATAGGGGTGGTAAACCTATTAGATGAATCAACCTCCTAGGATTATTTATAATCCTCATCCTTCTGAGTTCCATTTTCCTCTTTGGTACTATATTTTGACTATTCCTCACCCTATTCACTTTAATGGCTTCAATCACATATTTTACCAATAAGGTCACACCCATATTGAAAATTAAAAAATATGAGGCCTTTATGTAATAAATCAATCATAGGTTTTGACTTATAAGAAGAAACAATGGCCTCCAAAAATTTCCACAATAAATATGGTAGATTAATTTTATGACCTTTAAAGTGATTCATAAGTGAGAAATGGTGGGATAAAATGACTTTGTATTTACCCTCCAATGTGATGTATTTCATTATTTGGAGGAAATTTTCAAGCCATTTCCTTAGCAATTCCACTTTGGGAAAACCTTTCTACTCAGAGATGATTAGCTTATCAGTTTTGAAGAAAGTCTTCATTAGTTCCTCCCTATGTTTTTTGTCCTTAAACACCTTATTACCCTCATAATCCATGCCCATTACCTTACCAATTATTTAATTATAATGTTTATATTCATGCCTCTCATTTTGACTACTCATTCTTCCCATCCCCTTGGGAAATCCTTGGATATAACAGGTTTAAAGCTGATAGTTTTGAGCACAAAATTAGTGATCCCTATATTTAAGAGTTTTTGCTATAAAATTGGGTCTTCTTGGGATATATGTATGAAATGGGTTTGATTATATATTGGTCACCTCCCATGGTTGAACATTTTTCCCCCTTAGGGACTTATAATTTAGATTTAGCTTGAACTTCACTCGTTCAATATCTAACTTGACTAGTGTATTGATTATGGTGATGCTTAGTCCTTTTCTCCCATTCTTCAAGATTTTTTTACTCACCTTTAAATGATTATTAATATTGTTTCATAATTTTCCATAGGTTTTTAAACTTCTCATTTATTTCTATCCATCATTGAATTGCCCTCACTCCTGAGAGTTAGGAATATTTCCACATCATTAAAAATGATTGTGATTATGTGGCTTGGTATTTCATCTAACATTGACCATTGGTTAAAAGAATGGATGAGAACACAAATATTGGTCATTTATCCACCCCTTTATTTCCTTATTTATAAATATATGATATTAAAATTTCCTTGAATTATTATAGGATCCTTTTGGCATCTTCTATTTCTCTTCAAATAGAAAAAGAGGGTTTAATTTTACCTGATAAGTAATTAAATATGTTTACAAAGTCCCCTTCAATAGTGATATATTTAATTTTCATATTAGCTATCAATTGGATGCCCTACAAGGCCATTTTTAATTCGATAACATGATTTTTTTTCACTCCCAAGTGACAAGCATAGGCCACCATCATTATAAATTTAGATTTATTGATGGTCCCTCTTATACCACCTCATTATTATATGTCATTATTATATACTATTTGAGCCAAATGTTTATTTGGATTGGGTTAAATTTGTACATGTAAATGTGGTGGATGAGGAGGTTGTTAATTTTTGTTCTTATAATTTAAATCTTATTGTTGTTCATGTGCTTTTTGGGGGAATCTTACATGTGGTGGATGAGGAGGTTGTTAGTTTTGGTTATTGTAATTTAAAGCTTATTGGTGTTCATGTGCTTTTTGGGGGAAACTAGTGTTTTGATTAGGAGAAGGTAGATTCCCCCTTTCAATATATGATGAAATATTTACCATTTTATAATATGAAGTTGTGGTTTCCATGTTTGACCTTAAAACTATTGTTAATTATCCTAATGTTGAATTTTTTTATATTAATAATCCTTATTTTTGGGTGGCATTTTGGGCAATGGGTTATAAAAAAATATTTCATAATAATTATTAAGAGGATCATATGCAAATTTTAAATTTAAAAATTAAGGCTTTAGTGGCATAATATGTTTGTGACCATGGTTTACATTATGCCACATACAAGACCTGGTTTCTATATAATGGAATTTAATGAAGTTCAATTATTTTTGGATTCTCTTCCATTATTATTTTCACCTTTACATGATTAGTTTGTCATATATATTTTTATTTATTCCTATGAAAATCAAGACAATATATTATCAATGCTTTTTTTACAACTTCTTGATTTCTCTAAGAATTTAATGTGCATACTTGTGATTGATGATATCATGCTTCATGTCAAGTAAAAGGTTTCTAATTTTCACATGTGAGGCCCAATTTTTATTTTTGGATAATGGTGGTAAGAAATTATTATGATGAGTCTTATTCACCATTGATCTTGAGTAATTTATACACAAATGAGTGATATTTTCAAATGTAATTTGGGACACATCTCCTACACCCATAAGGTCCAAAGCTTACATGGATGTGTCAGTTATACATCTCAACAATAATATTTTAAGAGATTAGTTATTCATCTATTTATTTATATACATTATTATGCTAAACTAAAATATTTTCAAGTAATCCTATAGTGGTTCATATTCCTTTTGTGACATTTTGAAAGTGTCATATCCCTAGGTCTTTTATTTGAAATGATCATGGTTTTTGGAAAGTATTTTTTCCTTCATATATTTTCAAGTAGAAAAATTATAATTTTATAATCCAATGAAAAAATGGAGGACTACATCTTCAAGAGTAGCTAGAAACCACTTCAACCATTCATTGTCTTGATTTTAGTCATAAATACCCAATAAGACATCAAACTGAAAAATAAATATATTAAGATTTTAATTTTTGATCCCTCTAAAGTTAGGTAGGATGTTCTTCATAGGTGTAACAATTGATAGGGTGATAATTGTAAATTAAAAGATGGTAGTTTCATTGATGAAGTTCTCTCCTTAAAAATCTCCAATGAAATTTAAAAATACTCATGTACCAGTAATGTTTTCAACCCACCTATCAAACTATCTTTCAATTATTTTGGCCTAAGGTGAGTAATGTATTATATTCTTATTTAATTCCTAGTGAAAAGTATATCTTATTTTTGGCATTTATGGAGTGAATTCTACTATGAATTCATTTGGAAATTCAATAAATATGTTGTCTTACTCTACTAACTATGCTAGTGTTGTTAGTTCAACTAGCATTGTTCGTATACAATTTATATTTGGGGCTAGTAGGACTTGATATTATCTTTTTGTGACAAATTAAGTTAGTTTTGGAGGGTTTAAAATATATAATACTAAGTATACATTAGCCAAATTATCACTATTTTTGGTTGTACACAAATATATTTTTTAGGATTATGAATATCCTCTCATTTCTCTACTTTAGATTTCTTTATTATTATTTTTTTCAAAAATGTCTAAGATACAATATCTTTTTATAAAGCCTCAATTTCTTAGTGTGGACTATCTATAAGTTTCTTTGTATAGCTTGTAGTGGTTATAGGTGATACCTTAGAATCTTCTCTTGTAGTAAATTTAATTCTCCTAGGTAGGAATTTACCCAAGTGATCTCTCTCACACTACATGAAACCAACTAGTATTCCTTTTTATTCTAAAAAAATTATGGTAAATATAAACTATTTACCTAATTATTACAAAATTTTGTGTAAAACTAGAATATTAAGATATGTAAAAAAGTAATTGTTTTTTATTTAGAACTTACTATATTTAGAATATACTAATAGGGAAAAATGAAAGAAAGACATAACTTAGCTAGAAAATAATAATGTAAGACTGATATAGACACTATATATTTGGTTATGTGACTATGTCAAATGACTATGAACTGTGAATATACATTTGTTATATCTCTAGATGAAGCTACACTAATTAGACCTAGTCACGTCATGTTGTTTTCCATAGGGAGAATTAGTGTTTGGTAAGGTTTTTTATCCATGTGAAAATTGACCAATGAAAATTTTCCTAAAGGCTTTATGTGTATGATTCATGTTTCTCAGTCTACTATAGAAGCCTCTATGTACCTTCTTTTTCACTTGCAACCCTATCTCAAAGACCATGAATGATAAAGAGATAAAAAAATAAAATATGTTAGTGGTAAAATTTGTGATAAATTTCAATACCCCCTATGTTAATTTTTTCCTACATACCAATACTCTAAAGAGGGATCACACTCTATATATTTATCCCATGCTTTGGTGGTTTGTGTGAAAGACTAGTGCATTGTTAGATGTTGATGTAGTCTTGGTGTGATTAATGCACTTCAAAAATAACTCATGACCTCAAGAGAATATGTAAACATAAATGAAGTCTAATAGGGTTTTATGTACTCATAATTGAGATAAATAATGAATTTTAACTCAATGTAAAATAAATATTTTGGCACTTTTTCAATAGTGTCAACCTCTTGACAAGTAGTGGGTAAATAAATGGAAAATATGCTTTTATAGTGATCATTTTAGAATTAATTATAAGGGGGCTCATAAAACATGTGGTAAGACATGTTAAGTAAAATTTGATTTGAGAAAATATCCATTGTTTTGTCAGAGGAGTTCACTAAAAGATTTAGATCCTACCAGTGGGTGGGATAGTCCTAAAAGAGTGGCCTTATTTCAAGAGTAAAGAAAGCTAAGTTGGAAGTTCAAATCAATCTAAAGATGAGATAGGTTGTTTTAAATGTGAAATAGGAATATAAGAGTCATAATTTTTTCAAAAGGTAAGGTTCATATGGATATAAATGAAGGAAAAGTATTCAAGGATTGTGGAATAGATCTGAGCTAAGTGTGTTTGATAATATGGTCACAAGCACATTGCTTAAAATAAATTTTATGTGCCTACATTTTCCCCCTTTTTATTATAACAATGAAGAAAAGTGAAATTACTAGAGTAAAATAAAAGAGTTATACCTAAAATTACCTATAAATAATAATCTTGAATGTAGGACACATGATAAACTATGTTTGAAGTAGAACCTACACTAAAACATATATAAATTTAGTCCTTACTTAAGATTAAAATCAAGAAGTAAAGATAACAAAACTTATAGATATAATAAAATTAATGAACACACATGATTTGGAACATGAACCATTGTGTTTTTTGGTGAAAATTAATGATTAGAGATGGTAGAACCCCTAAAACATTAATATTCATTGATGAAATTAGATTGGACTTTTCATGCACCAATCCTCATTAAAAATATGGTGTGATTAAACACTTAAGTTGGTTTTGACTTAATAATTTCACAACTCAAGGTAGATAGAGTAGTCTAAAATCCTTATATGAATTATAATAGATATTTTATAGTGTATAAAAGCTTAACCAACCAATATAGATAGAATAATATTGAATTCTAGTGCAAAACTAGTGTAAAAGATAGTATGATCTGAGTATGGTGTTCATAGTGTAGAAAATGACAAATATTAACACTCTATCTATGAAATTAGTGAAAAACCTGAGTAAGGATGTGATCATGTTCTATGAACATGTACCAAATATAAATATATGGGTTTGTATAGATGTTTTATCTAGTAAATATCAAGTAAATATTTGAGAAAAAATCTGTGATAACCTAGAACACATGCCACACATGATGCCCCCAAACTAAGCAAAATTTGAGACGTGTAAAAACATGAAATCTATTTAAGAAATACTATAATTAATCTATATAAATATTGAAATTATGATAAATATGGAAACTATTATTTTATACTTTATGGGATAATAGTGCATTGATTTTGACACATCCATCTTACACCCTTATCGAAATGGAACATTGTTGTCTAAAACTACTTTTTGAATAAAATATGGGTATGACTTGTGATCATATGATGAAGACCTAAAAATTTATGTCTATTTATTTTAATATTTGGGATTAGTATCTAAGACTAGATACAATGTATTCCCCCTATTTTTAGCTATGTTTTGGATCCTTTGAAATAACTTAATTTTTGAATAATTTGCAATAACTTTACTCAAAATAAAAAGTTATGAAAAAATATGTTGTATAAAAAATAAATACTTATGTTATAGTAATAACATAGGATATCATGGAATCATCATAGATAAACTAAGAAATAAGTTTTAATGTAATATTCATGTATAAATCTAATCATATAAAATGTCATGTCTAGATAGATGTTAGCTATTAAGAATGTAGTGATAAATGGACCAAAACTCAGTACTAAAAACTAAGTAGAATAAATCAAGGAGGGATGTGTCATATTGATAAAAAAAATTGAAATAGGGTAAATGAATCATGTCCATAATGCAATAAAAATTGACCAAACAAGATTAAATAAAATTCATGTCCATGATTCATGCACAAAGATTACATGAAAAAAACACAAAGAACATAAGAAAATGCCACATACAAGGGACATATTAAAATTTCACTCAAACACATAGAATCATATAATGAGGCTTAGAGCCATAGATAAGGACATGTTCAAATTTACACAATACAAATAAAGAATACAAACAAACATGAATAAAGAAAAAAATGCAAAGAATGCATAAAAAATGGAATTGATCTATATTGGTAATTTTTAACATCAGTATATTTAATAACTTGGGTATCTAGTAATATATAATGAGAATGTAAGTGATAAATAACGATAAATTTTTCACAATTTAATGACCTAAAGAATGAATAATAAGGATAGCCCAATAACGTTATAACCTATGTAAGAAGATTCCCCTAGTGAATTTACTGAGATAGAAATAAATTTTAGAAGGCCTAAGACTTGTTTGGATTTGAGAATTTCTAGCCTTTATTCATTTGGATGATTCCAATAGAAGAAAAAAACATCATAGTGTGTTACTATCTATATAGAGTGGTTTTGTTTATTTATAATTTCTAAGTTTGAAATATTGTTATCACCTACAAGTATATGTGGATATGGAAATAGGTATTGTAATCACTCATTTTCACTTGTGAATCATATTTGATATAAAATGGATATATAGTGTTAGACCCAACTTGTACTAACTTATAAAAACACTTTTTTTTATGTTAACCCTACTATTAAGATTAATTACATCCATTAGTTTAGTACATGAAAAATAAATTAACCTCCATCAATAGATGAATGCATCACATTAGTCCACTAGAAAATTAAGAACTCATTTAGTCCTCAAGCATTAAATAATATTTTAATACAAATAATTGATCATCTATGTAATAAGGTAATCAAAGTACTAAAAATATGGATAAAATCCTTGATTCAGTCATAAATACAATAACAACTATTGAGTTGAAATATACATCCAAAATATAGTAAAACAATATACAATGTCATATGAGCATGGAACTACTCTTTTTTAGCTCATATATACTTATAAAAGTATATGTATGTATGTGTGTGTATGTATGTATGTATGTATGTATGTATATATATATATATATATATATATATATATAGACACACACACACACACACACACACACACACACACACACACACACACACACACACACACACACACACACACACACACACACACACACACACACATATATAGTCAATTTATGTATAGTTAGCCTTCAACTGATTAGAAATACTTATGATTAGAATTCTACTATCATATAAATTGAGTCTATAGGATACACCAATATAATCACATACCAATTTTTATATAAATATATTTGTGTTAACACCTTATACTAATAATTATAAAAGAAGCTAATATCCAATAAAATAAATAGGTTATTTTTAAGGTTTAGTTTCATTACCACCATTCATAGCTATACAAAATCCTTTTTAAATATGATATAAAAACCACATAAAATTGATTTTAGGTAATTATAATAGTTCCTTATGCATGCTTGTTAGTTTAAGTGAAATATCTAAAGGTCGGTGCAAGAGGAGATACTTTCCATGGTTATAAATAAAGTAATGACCCCAAATCTATTCTTCAAAATTTCTTTTTCATATTTCCAAGAAGATCATTAATGGGTAAAATAAGAAATAAGGAAATAAGAATATGACATTTTATTAATGTTTATCAAGACATTACAAATTGAATGAATATATATTTATTAATAAAGCTATAGGTCCACTCAAACAAAGTTTTATTAAAGGAAAAACCCTCACCATTTTTGTATCGATCATGTACCCTTAATTTCATTTTAGATGGTGAGGGAGAGGGGTTTGATATATTGGTTATAGATGTGAGGAAGGAATGAAATTCCATCCCTGGGTTTATAAATGGGATATTATTTTACATTTTCTATGAAAATAAAAACTACCCATGTTTGAAAATGACCAAGAAGAAATTAAACCAAACATCTTGTGCATTTTTCAAATGAATCCAATAAATATAACAAGACTTAAATATTTTATATTCATAAGATAAATTTACTCACTTACTCAAGATACTCACATTTTAAATTAAATATAACAACTAAAACATGTAAGGCCCCATTTTGTATAGCGCTCATCTTTTGGAAATATGATTATGGAACTATGACTTACATGTTTTTATTATTGAATTATGTTGTTAAGTCACATCTAGATAAGAAGTGAAAGGATCTAAGAAGGATTTTCATGTGTTTGGAAAAATGGGAAAGACCTATTCTCAATCATGTTTTGATTTCTCACTTATGAAATTATGATTTTATGCTTATGTCTCCTTATGAAAATTGATTATGTCTATGTGATATATTGACTTAAATCATGTTTGAATTATTTATCATGAGTTGATAAATTAGCAATTAATTGTATATTTAAGAACACAAAATTACCTATGTGAATGTGATATCACATGAATTTTTGACTATGAAAAATTGATTGAAAATTACTTATTTGATTTAATTTCATAGCTTTAGCTATTATGTTAGAAGAAATTGATGTGTGAATTGAGTGTGTAGGAATAGGAAATGGGCCAAAGAAGGAAAGAGAGTATGCCAAGCATGGTTTTATCACTAATTAGTACCTTAAATTTTCTTAGACCCTTGCTAAATTAATTAGACACCTAGTATGTCACCCTTGATAACTTAGATTATGTTTTAGGTGGCCTACCTTTAATCTTGGTGGGTGAAATTTGTTATCTCCTAGCCATAATATTTTGTATCCAATGTCTAAATTGCCTATTGGCTAACTAAGAGATATTACATTAAATGCCTTAGATTGAAATATAGTGGGAGTATAGGTTATTTAATCCTAGAATAACCATAGAGTCTATAAGAGCTACCATGCAGCATAACTAAACATGGAAAATAACATCCCTTAATAAGGCATGGGTTGACAAGTGGATAGTGGTTGGATCATCCTATGATGTCTTTATATAGAAGTTGAGTTCCCTTAGTTCAATAATTTTTGGAACTTTTACTAATTTTTGGATAAGAAATTAGATATAATAAGCTAAGGAGAAGAATAAAAAGATAGGAATAGAGAGTTAAGGAAGCTAAACCTAGACATCTAGAGGATTGTGCTCAGGTGATATTAGATTCAATAGGTAGGTGATATATTTGACTTATGATTTCAGTTGTTTTCATGTAATGAAATTATATTTTGTTTTTCTTGATGTTTAATTTTAGGAGAATAAGACCATTTGGTTTATTCTACCTTTTTTTTTCCCATGGTTGTGCATTAGTTGCCATGTTGTGCTTGTACTTGAAGAGTGTGAAGAGGTTTTTAAATCCTTTGCATAAATTTATTTTACTCATTTATGTGTGTATAAGTTGATCTAACATTGAGTGGTAGTGGTTTGTGAGCAACATATTCATAGTGGAAGATTTTTAAGCTCTTCTATGTTTGGCATGGTGGTAGAATGACTGACCCTCTTGTGAATGTCATGGTGTAATATGTTAAGCCCTCTTTTGATGTGACATGATGATATATTTCTTAAAAATCCTATGAATTTTTTGATGGAAGTATTAGAGTGATGGTATCCTCTTACAATGCTAAACTTCAACAGTATTTGTTATAAAAATATGTTTGCTTATATTATTGTCTTAAATATTAAAATTCACTTGAATGATCATTTGAATTATTTTTTATTGATGTTAATGTTGAACTATATTTGGGTGAGAACTAGGAATAAGACTTTAGGTATTACATGGTCTTCTCTTATTTCAATTAGCCTTACTTAAGTACCTATCCTTGCCTTAACCAATTGATACAAACATGCTCAAAGTTGGGAGTCTTTAGATCGAGGGTGTCTAGATTATAATCTTGATGGTAACAAAATGTTGGGTGATGAGCCTTCCTTCTAATGGACAATGAATGATTAGGATTAGATGTGGAATACCATTAAATACTACCTATTTCTTCTATTTTTGATCAAGTTTAGATACGTTCATCTTGCTTATGTAAATAAATGGATGAAATATGATTTATTATTAATGATTTTGTAGCAAGCCTTCTTTTAATAATTCTTGAAAAATATAGAGATTGGATAATATTCTAACTATGGATTAAGGCTTCTAGTTCTACTTATTAAGACCTTAGTGTTAAACTGAGATATAAATGTTATGAATAGGTTTTTAGGATCTTGGGAAGAGTCATGTATGTATTAAAAGTCTGTAGCATTAAATAAATTTTCAAATAAATTGGAAAATTGATTTCCTTGCTTAAGTATTTGTCATGAGTGGCTAGTCTTTTAAGCATTATGCATATCTATTTACCTGAATATAAGGAATTAATGGAATTTAAACTTATCTAAATATGAGTAGAACTCAAATAAATATTTGTGAGTCTATTATCGAGAATAGAAGTATAGATATACTATTCAAATTTTATGGTGATGTTATTTGGGGTGAAAAGTATGCCTTTTGAAAAGTCCCTTTGGTCTTAGTAGTTGAGTAAACCACTTTCTATAAACCTTCCTTATAACAAGACCATCTAGTAATTGAAATAAGAATTTTAATAGAAGCTTATCTCTAATGTTATAATTATATTAATGCATAAATCCTTTAGATTTGATTGAATTCACCCTTTCTAAAGCTTAATATTTAAGAAGGAATTGCAAACCTACCTTTGATGTTGAGTTTTTACAAGTTTAGTCAATATCTTATTGTTTTCTTATCTTTAATAGAATGGCTTGTGCTTTGGAATTTACCAGCTGAATCCTTCAACTAAGCCTATATAATAGTAATTATTTTAAGTGAATTCCTTTTTAATCTTAGATATTTATGTGAAGAATTAAATCTCTAAGATTATCTTCTTCTCAGCTAAACCAATGATAATATTGGTTTAGCATCAAAAGAATAGCTTATCTGCTCATTACTAATTCTAACACTATCTAAAAGGTAGTCTTAGCTTAGTAGAATATTTTTTAAAGATAGAAGGATATACCTATATCTTGCAGTCAATAATAATCCATGTAAGAATTTAAAAATTCCTTAGTCATTTTTAATTTGGATTGAAGCCTTGTTTTATTTGATTTTTAATTGAACTTTGCCTTATCTGATCATCAAGCCCTTGATGGCATCTTTATGCCTTAGTTGGATTTGCCTTGTTAACTATTTTGTCCACTTGGACCTTGCCTTAGATGTTCCTTGGTTTGGTTTCCTTGTCTCAATACCTTTTTACCTTATTCTATGTTTGATTTGGCCCCATTTGTTTTGAGTTTTCCTTAGTTTATTTTGTAATTTTTAATTTAAGGTTCAAAGGAAGCCACATGTTGTTATCCCACCAACTCAAGATAAATGTTAGTTTGGTCTACTATACAATCAATGTTAGGCTAGTGGAGGAGTAGGATGCTACCATATGGAATCATCTTGATGACCTATGATCTTAGAGATAACCATATAAGGAGCAATGCTTTTAGGTTAGTAGATGACTAGGATGCTACCATATGGCATTCTCCTAAAAACTTAAAATCCCAAAAATGACCATACAGAAGGTTTGCCTCTAGGCTAGTAGGATTATAGGATGTTTCCACATGGAATCATCATGGTGACCGATGATCTTAGAGTTGGATGTATAGAGTGTAGTGCCTCAGTCTAGCAAGATAGCATGATGCTACCACATGGCATCATCCCAATGACCCATAGTCATAGAGAGGTTCATACTAAGATATTACCTCAAGGCTAGTGGAAGAGTGGGATGATACCAAATAGCATCATCTTGGTAGGCTAAAATAATTTATTTGGGGTAGGCTTAGGGATAATGTTACTAAAGGATAGGGAGCCCAAAATTTTGCCATGAGGCATCATCCTAGGGCTCATAGGTCTAAAATTTGAGAGAGGAATAGTGGATATTAGGGGCCCATTCTTGAAACATATGACATGTTCATATCGCTATTAGCTTAGCCCATCATATGCCCATGACTAGCACATGACACCTTACTATGTCAGCAATGGGTTGGGTTAAATTTGGTATTTGTCTCAATGTCAAGTGCACAAAAATATCTGGGTGACTCTAGCAAGTGTATTTAAGGGTGAGGATGAATGATTTGTTGATGTCCATTTGCATAAGTGCATTATGAGAATTATAAGATGTGATCATAAAGGTTTATGTCTAGTGTTTTTATGAATTTTTAGTGTATTGTGCCTATTATTTAAAAAAATGGGTATGACATTTTGTTGTTAGAGCTCAGGTTACAACACTGATGAATTTGGGTGATTTGATTTATTTTTGTGGCTTCTTAGTTTTTATTTATTTGTTGATGATTTCATATTAACATTTAAGATGAGAGGAGGATGTCAATCACATCATGAGGAGGATCTCATTGGTCATCATGAGCCTCTTATTCATCTACGAGTGAATGATATTGGGCCACAAATCCTCATAGAAATATAATAGATGAGAGATGTCTTGTAGGAAACATTGTTTGTAGTCCATCATGAGGTAGAAAGACACTCTCCACAAAAACCCCAAGATGATGAATAATCAATAGAAAGAAAAAGGTCCAGGATTCCTCTTCATCACCATTTTAGAGGTGATAAAGATGAAGTGAATCACCATAGTGAACATCATGAGAGGATAAATATGGACCCTCCTCCTAGACCTATGCCTGGTGACTTGGTGATAGATTTTATCAAATTGCACCCTCCTAATTTTGATGGTACTCAAGAAGGATTTATAGTAGAAACTTGGTTGGTAAGCATGATGGGGTGTTTAAATTTATATGATAAATAATCCAATAGGAAGGCCCATTTGGGAACCCACCTTCTCAAGGATACAACTAAGATGTGGTGGGGAGTTGAGGAGTATAAGCTCCACTTGACACAAGTTTACTTGGGATTTATTTGAGGAGAATTTTAGAGCACACTACCTTTCAGCCCATTGTGTGAAAAATAAGGAAGATGAGTTAAATTACCTTTTACAAGGTAGTAACATAGTGGTATAATATGAGTGCTGTTTTTTATATTTGATCAGGTATGTGCAGGGTTACATAGATGAGACAATTCAAGTAAACAGGTTAATTAGAGGCTTGAATTTGGGGCTAGCTAGTGTAGTGAACATATTAGATCTTTCAACCTTGGTAATAATAATTTAAAAGGCCTACTTAGATGATGATTCTTATTCAAATACTTACAATGACCAAGAAAAGTTTCATGTAAAATTACAATCACAATGTGACTTAAGGTTGTAAGGTGCACAACCTACACTGAGGGGTAGTTAGAAATAAAATCAATCCAAATATAGGACCCCTCATTAATATTAATGGGAGAGTAACCATTCCAGAAGTAGAAAAAACATGAATGGGTTGGATCAATACCATTGGAGAAAAGGTGAGTCTAGGCTTTAGAACAATTGATGGATTGGTACTATGCATACCTAGAAACTTGATCAAGTAAGACCATCTGAGTCAACTACTTCTTCAAACATATAATAATGGAATCCCCTTTAGGGTGAGACTAGTGGAAAGGTGAATGATTCATGTGAAAATATCTTGATCATTGTGCATAATATTTTCTTCTTATATCATTGATTAGCAGTAGGTACAAGGCCACAATGTCAAAATAAATAATGGATGATGTGGGTCGAGGACATAGAATCTATGCAGTAATGAATGATCACTAAGACAAAAATAAGAAATGGTGATTGAGACCACATGAATGATAGAATGAATTTTAGTTTCTATATTTTTCATTATGGATCTTTAGAATATTTTATTTCACCTGTTATTATGGACCATTATGGGCTAGTGTTTGTTAGGTAGTTAGAAAGTAAGGAAATTAAGTTGGCCTCAGAGGCCAAGGTATATGTTAGCTCCTTGGTAAGCAATTGCATTTTATACCTAGGTGTCTTTTCCACTACCATGGACCTATGAACCTATGACATTATGTTGGGAATGAATTGGCTTTCAATTCATAAGGCCAAATTTAATTTCCATGACAAGGTTATTGAATGTGAGGGTGACCTTGAGACTTCCATGGTAATATATGGAGTTAAGAAACATCTTTCCCTTCACATAATCTCTATAATGAAGCTATTCTAAATGATTTTTATCATGGTGAGTGATAGTTTAAATGAAACAAAGAAGGCTTCTCTGGATGATCATCCTATTTTATGGGAATTTATTGATGTATTTCTAGATGAATTACCTGGTATGCCTCCTCCATGAGAGATTCATTTTTGAATTGTCTTAGTTCTTAGGGATGAGACCATATCAAAGGTACCTTATCATATGAACACTCCTAAATTATGTGAAATTAGTATGAATCTTGAGAAAATCCCTTAAAAGGGACTAATTCATCTTATTTGTCACCCATGGGGAGAAACAATCATCTTTGTGAAGAAGGATATATCCCTACAATTGTGCATGGATTACTACCAATTGAATAAGGTAACTATTAAGATTTTTTATCCCTTGACCAATATTTATGATTTGTTTGATTAGATATGGGGAGACAAGTTGTTCTCCAAGATTGATTTAAAGTATGAATACCACTAGTTGTGTATTGTAGAGCTTGATATTTATAAAACTATATTTTGAACATGGTATGGGCATTATGAATTCATAGTTATACCTTTTGGGTTGATTAATGATCCAATAGTGTTAATAAGTCCTATTAATGATGTGTTTCACAACTAAATAGATAGATTCATGTTAGTGTTTTTGGATGACATTATGATTTATTCACAAAATGAAGAGGATCATGATGACCATTTGAGGTTGGTCTTATAGGTTTTAAGTTAAAATTGGTTGTTTGGAAAATTGGAGAAGTGCACTTTTATGTAATATTAGGTGCAATACCTTGGACATATTTTAGGTGAAGTAATATTTGTGGATCCCTCCAAGATTTAATCCATTTTAGAATGGACAACACCTACAAATGTCATAAAGGTGCATAGTTTTATGGGATATGTAGGCTACTATAGATGCTTTATGGAGAATTTATCTCACATTGTGAATCCCATCACTTCACATCAAAGTAAAGGAAAATTTTTTCTTGGATAGAAAGTGTGAAGAATCTTTTCTATTGATAAAATATCAACTCACTAAAGCACCAATGTTGGCTATGCCTAACCCTATTGAATAGTTATTTGTTTGTACTGATGCATCAAAGGAAGGACTAGGATTTGTTCTCATGTAAGAAGTAAGAGTGATAACATATGAGTTTCATAAACTCAAATATTATGACTTGGGATATCCAATACATGATATAAAATCTATAGATATCAATCATGCTTGTTTAAGGTGGAAACACTTCTTATTTGGTCATCATTTTGTTATAAAGACTGATCACTTAAATTTGCAACATTTATTCAATCAACCTAACCTCAAAGCATGTTAAAGGCATTGGATGGAACTATTATGTGATTATTATTATGAGATCTTATATATCAAAGTAAAATAGAATGTAGTTTTTGATTCCTTGAGTAAAATGTGCCATGAGTTACAAATAATGAGTTTTCAAATTGACTTGATAAGTTAGATTCTTAAGAAACTTCCAAAGGTTTACCTTTATATGGAAGTAAGATAATTATTATATTCTAGTATGAATCTGAAAGGTATGTTTTAAGGCTAATCTCTTGGGCTAGATGATTTTTTAGGCCATAAATGTCATGTCTATATTCCTTCATTATGTGGCTTACATGATTTGATTGTATCTAAGTCTCATAGATCTCCTTACCTAGTGCACCCTATAGTTAAGAAGATGCATGTTGAGTTGAAGAGGTATCATTGGTTTAGTTTGAAGTGTGATATTGCTGATTTTGTATCTCATTATTTGGAGTGATAAAGCATTAAGGTAGAGTATCAACATCCAACATGATTTTTATATCCTCATGATATTTTTGAATAGAAATGGGACACCATCTCTATGGATTTTATAGTAGACTTGCTTTCCTCAGACTTGCTTTCCTCATCATATCATCATGATAAAATCATGGTCACTATGGATAAGTTAACCAAAGTTAATCACTTTTTTCCCATAAATACCACTTATAATACTAATTTAATAGCAAAGGTATTTATGAATGATTTTGTTAGATTACACAACATTCCTTGTAAGATTATTTTGGATCGAGATCCAATTTTTTCACTTCTCATTTATGTACTTATTTGCATAGGTAATTGGGCACTAAGTTCAACTTTAGTAATTCCTATCACCTTGAGACTAATGGTTAGATTGAGAAAGTCAAATAGGTATTGGAATACATGTTGCACATGTATGTTATGGAATAAAAATAACATTGGGAAGACTATTTGTATCTTATTAAGTTTACATATAATAATATCTATAATAGTTAAATAAAAATCGCACATTACTAATACTTATATGGTCAAGCTTATAGAACCCCGATGAGTTGGGATTGACTTGAGGATAGATTCATGATTGTCCCTACCATGTTGGAAGACATGGAGTAGAAAGTGAATAAGATTAATCATCACCTTGAGACTGTTAGGGATTGATAGAAGAAATATGCATATGGAAAGAGAATTGATCGATACTTTCTGGTTGGTGACAAATTTTTATTAAGAGTGAAACCCAAAAAGAGCCCCATCAATTATGGAAAAGGGTCCAATTTGGAACCTCATTTTGTTAGACCATTTGAGATCTTAGAGATAATTGGCCTAGTAGTTTATAGACTAAAATTACCACCTTCCTTATCTCATGCTCATGATGTATTTCATTTTTTTGTTTTGCATCAGTATGTTTCTGATATTGCTCATGTGTTAGATTAGATGGCCTTGTAGGTTGAGACCAATGGGGTTATGACTTTAGATCCCATTAGGTTTTTAATTCACATAATGCTATAACTTTAAGTTAGATACCTAGATCAAGTCAAGGTTCAATGGGATAAATATGATGAATCAATAATAACTTGGTAAGATGCTACACCCTTGAGGATTCAGTATCTTCACCTCTTTTAATGAATTCTAGGTGGAAGTATGTTTTAGGGGAGGGGATGTAAGGCCCCATTTTACATAGTGATCATATTTGGGAAAGATGACTATAGAACTATGACTCTTATGTTTTGATTATTGAATTATGTTATTAAGTCACATCCAACTAAGGATATGCAAGGATTCAATAATAATTTTCATGTGTTGGAACCATGGGAAATAACTAGTATCAATCATATTTTGATTTCTCACTTATGAAAGTATGATGTTATACTTATGTCTCCTTATGAAAATTGATTATGTCTATGTGATATATTGACTTAAATCATGTTTGAATTATTGATCCTAAGTTGATAAATTGGCAATTAATTATATATTGAAGCACACAAAATTACCTATGGGAATGTGATACTTCATGAATGTTTGACTATGGAAAATTTATTGAAATTGACTTATTTGATTAAATTCCATAGCTTTAGATATTACATTAGAGGAAATTGATGTGTGCATCGAGTGTGCATGAATAGGAAAAGGGACAATGAAGGAAAGATGTCAAACCAAACATGTTTTTATAACTAATCAATACCTAAAACTTTCTTATACCCTTACTAAATTAATCAGATACCTAGCCCATCATATATACTGACTTAGCTTATGTTTTAGGTTACTATATTTTAATATTAGTGGGTAAAACTTATTGTCACATAGCCATAAGATCTTTCATCTAACATTTAAATTATATAGTGGCTAACTAAGAGATCTTAATTAAATGCTTTAGAATTAAATTTAGTGGTAATATAGTTTATTGAACCTTAGAAGTAACCACAGAGTCTACAAGAGCCACCATGCACCTTAACTAAACATGGAAAAGAACATCCCTTAATAAAACATGGAATGACAAGTGGATAGTGGTTGGATAATCCTATGACATATTTATATATAAGTTAAGTTCCCTTAATTCAAGACTTTTTGGAAATTTTACCAATTTTTGGACAAGAATATATATATATATATATATATATATATATATATATATATATATATCCCAACCATGGGAAAAGAATAAAATAGGTAGAATAAACCAAGTGGTATTATTCTCTTGGAAGATAACATCAAGGAAAACACAAAATCATTTCATTACAATAAAGAAATAGAAATCATAATTCAAATAGATCACACACCTATTGAATCCAAGATAATCTAGGCACTATCCTTGAGTCATCTAAGTTCAAATTCCCCAAATTTTCCTTCCTACATTTTGATTCTTCTCCTTAGCTTTATATATATCCCTCTTGTGCTAGGTATGGTGGTAGAATTCTTGACCTCCCTATGAATGTCATGGTGGAAGAGTTAAGCCATATCATGATGAGACATGATGGTAGATTTATTAAACCTCATATGAATTTTGGATGAAATTAATAGAGTGATGGTATCCTCTTGTTATCCCAAACTTTAGTAGGACTTGTTATAAGAAACTATCTACTTATATTATAGTCTTGAATACTAAACCTCACTTGAATGATAATTTGAGTGCTTTTTTGCTAATGTTAAGGTTGAAATATATTTGGGTAAGAAATAAGAATAGGACTATAGGTGTTGTATGGTTTTCCCTTGTGTTAATTACCATTTTTTATATACCCATCCTTACCTTAGCTGAGTGATACAAGTAAGCTCAGAGTTGGGAGTCTCAAGCTTAGGGGTGTCTAGAGTAGAAAATTGATGATGAAAAAAGGTTGGGTGGTGAGACTTACTTCTAATATCTAGTAGATACTTGGGAGTGGATGTAGAACACCATTGAAGGTTGCCTAGTTCTTCTATATTTGATCAAGTTTAGAGATGTGCCTCTTGATTACATAAATAAATCAATGAAATATGACTTATTATTAATGATTTAATAGCTAGCTGACTTGTAATAATTATTGTAAAATATAGAGCTTGGATAATATTCAAACTATGGATTAAGACTACTAATTCTATTTATTAAGACCTCAATGTTAAACTAAGATATAACTATTATGAATTCTTGGTTTTTAGGATCTTAAGAAGAGTCTTGTATGTCTCAAAAGTCTTTAGCCTTTGAAGCACTCTCAAATAAATTGGCACATTGATTTCCTTGTTTAAATATTTGTCATGAGTGGCTACTCTTTTAAGCATTAAGCATCTTTGTTTACCTGAATGTAAGTAGTTAATGTATTTTAAATTTATCCAACTATGAGTGGAACTCAAATAAATAATTATGAGTATGTTATCTAGAATAACAATATATCTAGATTGTTTAAGTATTATGGTGATGTTATTTGGGGTAAAAAGGATGCATTGTTAAAAATCCCTTTTGTCTTAGTAGTTGAGTAAACCACCTGATATAAACCTTCCCTATAATGAGACCATCTAATAATTGAAAGAAGAATTTTAATAGAAGCTTTTCTCTTTTTTTAAAATTATTTTAAGGAATGAAATCTTTAGGTTTGACTAAGGTCACCCTTGATAAGGCTTCATTATTTAATAAGGTCTTATAGACCAACCTTCAATGTTGAGTTTTTACTTGTTAATTAAATCTCTTGTTGTTCTCTCAGCTTTAATAAAATGAGTTGTGTTTTGAGCTTTACCAGTTGAATCATTCAACTAAGCTTCTATAATATTCTTCATTTTGAGTGGATTCATTTTTAACCTTAGATATTTCTATTAAGAATTGAGTCTTTCAAATTGTCTATTTCTCATCTAAACCAATGATAATATTAGTTTAACATCAAAATAGTAGCTTGTCTCCTCATTACTAGTTCTAGTGTTAATTTTTGGGTAGTCTTAGCTTAGAATAATACCCTATGAGGAGTGAATAATTTACTTGGATATTGTAATCAATAGTAATTTAGGTAGGCATTTTAAATGCCTTAGCCATTTTTGATTTGGCCTTAATCCTTACTCTATTTGATTTTGAATCAAATCATGCCTTAGCCAATCATTGAGAGCTTGGTGGCAGATTTATGCTTAGTTAGATTTGCCTTATTGACTTTTTTTACACTTGGACCATGCCCTAAATTATCCTTGGTTGGGTTTCCTTCTCTCACAACCTTTTTTCCTTATTTGACTTTTGCTTTGGTCCCCTTTGTTTTGTGTTTACCTGAGTTGATTTTTAAACTTTTAAGTCATGGTTCAAGGGAAGCCATGTGACATCATCTTGCTAACCTTGGAGTGACATTAATTTAGTCTCTTTTACAGTCAATGATAGGCTAAAAAAAGAGTAAGATGCTACCATGTGGCATCATCCTGGTTACTTGTGGTCCTAGAGATTACCGTATATAGAGCAGTGCCGCCTTGGTAGTGGATGAGAAGGATGTTATTATGTGGCATCATCCTAATGACTTATAGTCTCAAAAATGACCATATAGGAAGTCTACCTCTAGTCTAATGAGCTCATGGGATGTTACCATGTGGCATCATCATAGTGATTCATGATCCCAAAGTTTGTCATATAGAGTGTAGTGTCTCTAGTCTAATGGGATAGTGGGATGATACCATATGGCATCATCTTGGTAACCCACAATACTAGAAAGGCATGTATTAAGATCTTGTCTCAAAGATAACAAAGGATCAGGATGCTACCATGTGGCATCATATTGGAAACCCAAAAAACTAGAAATGACTATATTAGGAGCAGTCCCCTAGGCTAGTGAGGGAGTGGGATGCTACCATGTGGCATCATCCCAGTAGCTCAAAAGACTTGATTTGGATAAGGCTTAAGGATAATTTCTCAAAAGGCCTAGAAGCCTGAGATTCTATCACGTGGCATCATCCCAAGGCTTGTATACTTAAAATTTGAGAGAGGAGTGATGAATTCTATGGGCCCATTCTTGAAACACATGGAATGTCTATATCCTTATTGGATTTTCCCATCATAAGCCCATCATGTGGCACCTAACTATGTTACCAATGGGTTGTGTTAAATTTGGAAGCCATATTGATTTCAAGTGCATAGAAAATGTTTGGGTGAGTCTGGAATTTGGATTCAAGTGCGAGGCCAAATTATTTAATGATGTATATATTCATAAGTGCAATATGATAATTTCAAGTTAAGCTTGTGAATATTTACATCAGATGGTTTGTTTGCATTTTTGGTGTGTTGTACATGTTGTTTTAGAAAAAAATTAGGAATGACAAAACAAGACTAAATATTTTATATGCATAATATAAATTTACTTACCTAGTCAAGATACTCATAGACATTTTCAAGAATGGGTACCCTCCCTCTTTCTTCTCACTACATTCTCTTTTCCTTGCTGGTTGATGATCATAATCCAAATTCCCCTTCTTTCTTATTCTCATGTCACCATAGTACATTTTAAACATGACCTATAATAAACTCCTATTATCTTGGCCCCTAAATACGATGAAAAAATCCTCCATATATGTATAAATCCACTCCTTTCCATTCCACTTGTAGTTCTTTTATTTTCTACATGTGAGCTCAATAGTCAATCTAATTTACATCTCAAGAAAAATTCAAATATAACCCAATGATAACCCAAAGACCTAATTCCTTTTACATTATCCATTTTCATCATAGAAATACCCTATTTCAAATATCTTACCTTTTATCAAAACATCCAAAGATAAAAATTCACTCGAAGCTTCTACTTTATCATCATTTTTACTAAGAACATAAAGACTTAGACTAAACAACATTTCAAACTAACAACATAAACAATTTAGCTTGGGGGTATTTTCCCCTAAATCCTCTTAATGTATTAACTTCTAACCATACTTCCATGTATTTTTTTACTTATATAAGACCCTATACCCTACCATTGTATTGGTACATCATTTGAAATCAAACATAGACAAGCAATTCCTCTATACTCAAGCAAGTCAAAACTTTAGACATCTTTACAAATGTGAACAATAAGATAACCAGATGTCATACCTTGGTACAAGTTATGTTTCTAAGTTCAATGTAGCTAAGCAACCAATTAGATATATTTATAATTTTAATTTTGATAACTTAGTAACATATATTAATCTAAATGATAATTTTTATTGCAAGCATAATACAGTAATATTTGACCATACCCAAAATAAAGTAAAATATCAAAGTAATGATTTTATGGAAATTTAACAAACCCCAAAGATATCATACAAAACAATATCACCAAGATGAATGTAATTATACATCACCAAAAAAATATCTGAAAATCATTGAGAAGCATTATGGAACTCATACAACTTGCTCAACAAACCACATAGTTATCAACAAGAAGTAAATATTCAATCAACAGACATAAGTGATGTGTGCAGGTTACTAATTTCCTTTTCTTTACCCCCAATGTAGCTGTCTACTCCCATCTCTCTAATGATACTCTCTCTCTCTCTACACTATCAATGAGGGTAGAATATTTTGCATCCAACTCATCAAATAAAATAGTATTTATCCCATATCAATATAAAAATTAGAATGTAACCATAACTATTGAATGTAAAAAAACCATAATAATCATGATCCTAAGCATAATTTAATAATTCATAAAAATATATATATATATTTTTTAACCAAAAATCATATACTAATCCAACTTAAAATAATCAATATATATGTTAATAATAAAAACACAATCCTATAATAAATGCTTTAACAATCCATAGGGAATAACTAGATGTAACATCCTTCCCCCTAACATTGGTCATCATCTTGATGACACTTATTTAAAATAAAAAATTTGAAATATAACTAAGATGAGCATAATAAAATAATGTTCTAGAAAAAATTAAATGATAACCAATATAAAATCAAGTAAAAAAAAGGAAACACCTCAAAAATTCTTCATAGTATTCCCATGTTACACTATCCTCAGAGTATCGGTCCCACTAGACCTTGCACTATGATACTTATCTACTATACAAGATAATAATGTGAGTATAAATACAACTTTGACCACCTCTATATCCTAAAATTGTAATGAATTCTAATCCAAAACATGTGTAGGCTAAGAAATATACTTTTTAAGATATGAAACATGAAAAACATTATGCATTTGTGCTAGAGATGGTGGAAATGCAAGTCGATAAGCTATGAGATTGATTACTTCTTGGATCTCAAAATTCCCCACATATATAGGTGACATATTTATTGATTTACCAAACTTTATGCACTCTTTAAGGGTTTAACCAATAGAAAAACTATGTCTCCAACTAACTACCTTCTTGTTCTTTTTAAATCAATGTAGAATTTTTGTCTACCATTATCTTTAGCCAATATCTACCTTATTAATTTAACTTACTCTTCCATTTTAGCCAACATGTTTGGTCCAAAAACTATCCTATCTTCCATCTTGTCTACAAAAATTTGGGTTTTGCATCTCTTACCATATAACTCCTTGAAAGGATCCATTTTAATATATGATTGATACAAGTTGTTATAAGCAAAAATAACCAAATTTAAACATTATTCCCATTTATATTACTTGTCCATAAAATACATACTCAAGAATTTATACAAGATATGATTTATCCTTTTATATTTACTCATTCATTTCTAGATGGTAAGTTGTACTAAACTTTAACTGAGTTCCCAATGCTAAATTTAAATTTTTCCAAAATATGGAAGTCATCTTGGGGTCCCTATCTTAGATAATATTTTAAAGAAACCCATGCAATATGTAAATTTACTTTAGAAACCTTTTAGAAATCATAGGTGAATCATTCAATTATATTAAAAGAAATAAAATAAGCTACCTTGGTTACTTTATCCATAACTACCGAGATCATATCATGATGATTATTAGACATAGGCAAACATTGGACAAAATCCATACCAATTACCTACTATTTCCATTCACGTAATGAATGTTGGTATAAAAATTTAGTTGAATTCACATGATCAACCTTAACTCACTAAAGTTCAACACATCTAGAGATGAAATCAATTTCATCCTTCTTAATTTATTTCCCAAAATATAAGGGTCTTAAATATTATACTACATTAGTTACTCCAAGATACCCTAAATAAGGAGCATTATGCAATTCCTTTAGCATAATATTCTTTAAATTATCCTTATTATGCACATAAATCCTACCATTATATCTTAAAAGCCCATCATTCTCTAACTGAAAACCATGATATCTATGATATTGAAAGTTTTCATCCAAATATTTCTTAACTTGCTCATATAAATCATCACTAGGTGATAATTTTACTACCTGATCTTAGAAGATGATTCTAATTATAGCTAAATATGCAATGTATTCTCTAACCAAAATAATAATTTGATAGGAACTCTAACCACTACCTCTAACAAGCATTGAGGTTAGGTTGGGTTAAAATATACTTAAGATAGTTTATCAATCTTAAGCTCAAAGGGTTTAATCAATAAGTAATGCCTCCAAACCTATAAGGCATGTACTATAAAAGATAATTCTAGATAATGAGGATCATAATTTTACTCATAAGGTTTTGATTTCCTAGATTCATAGGCCACAACTAAACCATCTTGCATGAGCACACTTCCTAAACTATCCCTTGAAGCATCAGCTATCACCAATAAATGTCCATTCAAATCAAAAATCTATAAAACTAGTACATAACTAATCTTATATTATATAACCTGAAAGGCTTATTCACACTTATCTAACCAAATAAAACACTACTCCTTTTTTTGAAGAGAGATGATTGAGTTTTCTATCTTGGAAAAAAATGATACAAACTTCCTATATTACCCTGATAATCATATGAAACTTGCACTTCATGAACATTTTTAGGTGCTGGCCAATCCATGAAGGCCCTAATCTTAGTTGGATCTAATAAAATTCCCTTCGTAGAGATGATGTGTCCTAAGTATTGTCATCTTTTCTAAAATAAATCACACTTGGACAACTTACCATATATCTTGTGTTTTTAAAGTCATTTCAAAACAAACTAAAAATGCTCAACATGTTCTTCTTCATTCTTGGAATAGATGAGGATGTCATCCAAAAAGACTAAATATAATTGATAAATATAATCCACAAATATACTCTTAATCTAGTTTAATAATGCTAATGGTTCATTAATTAACCTAAAGGTATCACTGTAAACTTGTAGTGCCCATAGCAAATTTTGAAACTTGTTTTTAGAATATCCTCATCCTGAATCCTCAACTGATGGTATCCTACTCAAAGATGAATCTATGAAAAGACCATAATACCATGTGTTTTATGGAAAATATCATCAATATGATGTAAAGGATACCTATTTATATTTTTTTCTTTATTAATCATGTGGTATTAAATTCACAAATGAAGGGTTCCATCTTATTCCTGATGAAAACTACAAGTGAACCCTATGGAGAAAACTTGGCCAAATTAAACCTTTAGCCAACATTTCTTGAAGTTGTACCTTCAAATAAATTAGCTCTGCTATTATCATCTTATAGGGTGGATTATATTTATCTTTTAACCCTAGAATGATATTCATAAAGAAATCAAATTCCCTTTTTAGAGGTAACCCTGGTAACTCATCTAGAGAAACATCCCTATATTTTTATAGAAAGGGATGATCTTCCAAGATGGGTTCCTTAGATTATATAACTTCATCCATTTTGATAATGAATGCTTGGTATCCCTTACATTGAGCCATTTTTAACTAAATGGTATAAATTTTATTGATATTTAACTCCCTCTAACTTCCTTAGATTTGGGTTTGGTTTCCCAAATCGTCTAAACATTCAATTTTTTTAAGGAAGCAATCCACTTTGGCCTTATGCCTAGAAATCCAATTGACTCCTAAGATCCAATCATATAACCCTAGTGGTTCTACATAAATATCTATAACTATGGTGAATTATGAAAAATATATTTTATCCTCTACAATACATATGTCAAACTTGGCTTTAGAATAATTCCCATACTATACTGACCATGAATTTGTTATATAACAAGATTTCCTAGATAATTTACTCAACATTCTAGGAGAGATAAAGTTTTTAATAGCTCCAGTATCAATAAAAATAGTAATTGGATTAAAAAAAGAGTACTTAATACTTTAATGAGAAAGGATTGGAATTCAACTTGTTGATTATTTATTACTATATTGATATGTTATTGTAAGGTTCTTTGCTATGAAGAAGTTGTGTTCTTGTTATTTCCATCTATCTTCCACTGAGTAAAATCTTTGGCATAATGATTTCATCCACAAGTAAAGGATCCTCCTATAGGCCCCTTCCTCTAAATATAATTTGCATCAATAATCCCTTCTCTAAAATTACCAATTGGTTTCTTATCCTAGAAATATTATCAAACCTTGTATTCTGACTATTGAACTCATTCTTGGAATTTCCATTATATTTCTAATTTTTCTTCTTGAAAGGTGTCTTGGGACGACTAGATTTTTTATTATACTTATATCTAACTTATACTAGGTATTTTAGCTTTTATTCCTAATTTACATCCTTTTAAAACACTTGATCCATAGTGGATGGTACATGCACATTCACCTCACATATAATTTGGGGTTTTAGGCCCATAATAAACTTCTTGATATAGAAATGTTCATCCTTCTGGTAATTTGGAACATATTTTAAAATTTTAGTAAACTGTTCCCAGTACTTATTCACTGACAAGTCTCCTTGAATCAAGTTCTAAAAATATATCAACTTTTGATTGAAATAAAGTTAAGGTAACCACCATGCTCTAAAAAGAGTCACAAATTGTTCCCATGTGGTGGTGAATCTAGATTCATTTCAAGTTTTTTTTCCACCAAGTTATTGCTTCACCAGCTAATTGGTAACCTCTCCACATTGCCTTAATGACCTTAGAGTAATTTTGAATCTCAAATTACTTTTCCATCTCTATGATCCAAGCTTCTAGTCCATCACCTAAAATCATGCCATAAATTTTGGATATATTTACCTTCTTCATGTCCCATTCTAGTTCTACAACTACTTGAGCTCTAACATCTTGGTGCACTTCCTTGTGCCTTTATTCTTTAGGAACTTCCTATTTAGTAGGGTTTTGTTTAGATACCTCCTATTCATTTTGATCTTTTGAGCCATGAAATTCTCAATCAAGAGTTACTTTATAGTTTTGTTTCTCATTCATAACAATGATAATCTGAATAAGTTTTATAGCTTGCTCTACTACTAGTTGAATAGGATCAACCTAAGGTTTCACATTAGAAAGATCTTCACTTGCTGATCTACCTCACACCATTCTCCTTTTTGTAAAATTAGAAGAGTAAAATTTACATTAGTAGACTTATTAGGTCTAGGTTATAAACCTTAATATCTAATACCACATTGTTAGACTAAATTGGTACAAACTCATAACAACACTACTTTTTTTAACTTTAACCTTAGTATTAATATTAATTACGACCATTAATTTAATACTAAAAAATAAATGAACCTCAAATATTATATGCATGCATCAAATAAACCCACTTTAAAATTAAAAACTCATTTAACACTCAAGCATTAAACAATTTTATAAGTCAAAGAACTCATCATCTATGTAATAAGGTAATCTAAGTACTGCAAATGAAAATAAAATCCTTGAT
>JARHVA010005171.1:1022500-1040000 GCA_037957365.1 Torreya grandis | reverse complement strand
CTCTCTCTCTCTCTCTCTCTCTCTCTCTCTCTCTCTCTCTCTCTCTCTCTCTCTCTCTCTCTCTCTCTCTCTCTCTCTCTCTCTCTCTCTCTCTCTCTCTCTCTCTCTCTGTGTGTGTGTGTGTGTGTGTGTGTGTGTGTGAACCAAACATCATAAACTAATCCAAATCAGAATAAAAAATACATCTACTAATAATCAAAACATAATCATCTTATAAATTTTTTAAAAACACATATGGAAAAACTAGATGTAACATATAGAAAATAGTGATTTTATTGGTCTCAAATTAAGTAATGCAAATAAACTACACAAATCTTGTGTAATTCCTAATTTTTATAATTTTATATAATATTTGATTTTTTTTTTCTTTTTTGAATATATGAATTGAGAAAGATAAATAAATATACTAACCAATGAGACTTATAAGAGACTCAAAATCAATAGGTCTTGTATTTATCATATGAAGGGTGGACTTTCATGAATGGAAAGTGCCATACTGATGTGAGTGAATTGAGTTGTGTTTATGAATACTAATTTAACTCTATACCATGAGATACATTATCATGATATTTATTTATAATATATTGTGCATGTAGTTGAGGATGGTGAAATCTAAGGATCTTTATAACCCATTGTGGAGTGTATGAACATTTGATTGGTGTTCTATTTGAAACACCCTTAGTGCCATGCAGTATCAATATGGGACACACTTGAGTAAAAATAGGCTCTCTATAATATCTAACAAATCTCTGCTAAAGTGTCCTTTTAAGGACATGCCTCCCTAGAAGGGAAGACACTTATTTTTAAACTTTTTTAGTAGGTTTAATTTTTTGAGTTTATGGAATGTAAATATTTTTTATAGGAACCATATAATACTATTATAGGGGTATTCATAAGCGATACCAAAAAATCATGATGACCTCATTATCATATATATATATATATATATATATATATATATATATATATGTATATATATATGTATGTATATATATATGTATATATATATGTATATGTATATATATGTATATATGTATGTATATACATATATATATACATATATGTATATATATCCATATATTATATATATATGTATATATGTATATATACATATACATATATGTATATATATATACATATATATATACATATATACATATATATATACATATATATATATACATATATATATATATAGATGTATATATATATACATATATATATGCATATACATATACACATACATATATATATATATATATATATACATATATACATATACATATACATACATATACATACATACATATATATATATATGTATATGTATATGTATATGTATATGTATATATACACACACACACACCTATCAACTATGGAAATAACTACATGAATGTGTTGAATCCAAGGGCACCCAAATAACATATCAAAGACCCTTACATTAGGTACTATTGTAAACCTTATGGCCACATGTGTTGGACCAACCTATAATGGTAAGGTAATCTTATAAATGGAGTTATCAATGTGACCATTGAATCTTTTTATTACTTGTGATTCCCAATGTGGGAATAAAATCCTCATATGTGTATCCAAGATGATAGACAAGTGTGATTGTGCACATATTTACACTTTAACCATTATCGACCATGACAATCTAAATAGGTTGGTGATCAATATGAGATTGAATGAAGAAAGAGTTTAAATAAAAGTAATCATTAAATATTGTATGCTATGATAATTTAATGAGTTGCCTATATGGTATTAAAATATGGTACATACCAATGATGACATTCAAGGTATGTTGTGCCTATTTATAAAAATGATAGGAAACTGGTGGAGGGTGTGTATTATGTGTTATGCACTTATGATGTATATGTTTTATCTTGATCTATATGATTTGGAAAATGATCATTGAATATTTTGGTTGATTTGATTTCACTCAATTTTAACTTTGAATTAACTTTATGTGTTCACACATTAATGACTTTTTCATATATCAAATATTGAATCTTGTGTCTTAACCTGATGCACCTATTAATAGTGTGCCCTAGTGCTCTATGAAAATCAACAAATGCATTTTGGTAAAATATATTTGGAATATGATTATTCACATAAACCCATTTAATGTGAGTGAGAGATATGATATTACATTCCAATAAATTTTTTAGTACCTTATATGGAGCTTCTAGTAAAGCATTAAATGGTCTCCTAGGAGGAGCTGATAATACAATGCATGGAGTTAGTTCTAAAACTACATTTAATGTTGTCTTTTGGTCATTATTATTATAATTTGTCCTCACTTTTTATTGTGTTTTACTTTGATTCTATGTATTGTAATTTGGATTGGTTGCATACTTAAGCTTATTCATTGCCAATAATTTGACTTTTTTTTAACTATATGATATAAATCTATGAATGATAAGAATTTATTCAACATAATAGATTCATGTAGTGGCATAAGCAAGATTTATTTGAATATATCTTGGATTTATTTTTTTACCATAGGACTTTTCAATTTATATAATGATGTCTTCTAGCTTAAAATATATTATGTGATAGGATCATTATATTTCTATTTGAGTTGGAAAATATGAGCATATAAAATCTTCTCACTAATATTGATTGAGAAATGTGTTATAAATATATCAGCCAAATTATTTAGTGTGTGCATCTATTGATGTGGTAATTCATAAAACCATTGTAAATAATATTCATTTAAACTTTTCAAAAATAACATGGTCAATAACTTGTCATTAGATGCATAGTCCAAACATGCCACATGGAATGCTCTCAAATGTTGTTTAAGGTCAACCTTTCCATAATATAGTATAAGCTTTGGTAACACAAAACCTATTAGTAGAAGATATGTTTCTATATGATATGCCAATGAAGTGTGTAATAAGGTATGATGATAAATTTCTTGACTAAGTTTCTAAGAACCTTACTCCAAATATAATACCTTAGTTTCAAACATATAATCTTGTTGGGTTTTTCTATAAACTTTTACTTAGGGTTTTGAAGTGTCTAGTTCCCAATAAGATAATGCATTATAATTTCATGTAAGACTGAACTCTTGCATGTTTACCCAAAGCACGTAGTAAGAAACCATTTCCCATGGGTTATGTTGTGTAGTAACACACTTGTAATATAATGGTGTTTGTTCATATATGTAATTACTAATTACATAGAAAATAAAATAGTTTCTACTATGTTAAAAAACATGATTATGAAGATAATTTATACAAGATTTAAAGTGTTGATTATGTAAGATCATATAATAAAAATTATATTCATTATAGTCAAATACAAACCACATATTACATAACAAATGTATTGATAACTCAAAGTTTAAACTTAACTAACAAATTTAGCATAACATCATAACTAATTGTAAATTCCATTATTTTTCTATTACCACAATCAATAATTACATAATACTAATGTATATTAGCCTTACTCATCTCTACATAGGGGTATTTATACTTATTTTCCCTGACCAAGTTGTTACATTATTTATGACACTTTGGTAATTAGCCAATGATATCCAATAGACCAAGAGTTGTGGTAGTCATTTACTTGTTTTTCCATAAGGACCTAGGCCTTAGAGCCCCTATATTCTCATTTGGTGATGGATATTTGTTTCTAAATGTCCTCATTCATGTAGGTTAGTGAAAAAATCATGTATGATTAAATTATGTTCTATCCTTGATAATCATCCTCAAATGTTTCTTGCTTCTTTCATGCTCCTCAAGTCTTTTGGTAATATAATGAGTACTTCATTATCGAGTCCTCCATTTGTTATGCCTCTTATTTTAATAAGTCTTATCATGCTATGATATTCCATGTCATTCTCTTCCATGCCATGGTATTCCCATGCCATGCTTGTTCCACGCTATTATCTACCTATGCCATGTTGGTTCTACTCTAAAAGCCAAAATACTTAATCAAAATTATGGGTGCAGAATCACCCCACACTATGCTCTTAGTCCATCCTAGACTAAATACCAGTCCTGGCCTCAACCAATAATTTAGGGCCAACCTATTTAATCTTCTTCCTCACACCTTCCCAATGTGACAAGGTGTCAAGCAAATTTGTTTTTATTTCTTCGATCACCACTTTCAAATTTTTAGTCTCTTTGGATTGATCAAGACACTCACTTTCCTTATTGACCAATTGTTTTAAAGATATGGAAGCATCCTTTTGGACCTCTCCAAGTGTAGTGACCTCATTTACAACCTATCCTCAAAGATCTATAAAGTTGGAATTTATTTGTTGCTAATGTGCATTTATTTTTTCTTCCATGGTTTTGACATCCTTAAATACCTTACCATGCTCGATGCAATCTTTTACTAATATGGTGACATTTGCCAATTATTGTCATTAAGAATCCTTTGCTTGGAGTCAGGCCTCTAAAATTTTATTAGGTCATGTTAATTTCTCAAAAATCCCATCCAAGATGGGGATCACTTCCCTAACCCTTTGTAAGGTGCATTTATAGACTTATACTACTTCAAAAAAATATTTATCCACCCATAATGTTTCATTTATAGGTGTGGCATAATCATTACATTGATTTAATAGGATATTTATAAGGGTATCCAATTTATCAATAGTTTTTCCCACTAAAGGGACCCCATTTACCAATACTAGTTCCTAGCCCAAAATAACTTTACATAAATTGAGGGTTTTGACTTTGGCTATTTTGTCTTCAAATTATTGTCTCAACATGGCCACTTCTTCTTCAAGTGTATTCTAAGAAGAAACTTATTTATTGTACATCACCACCTGGAAATTTTTTTGCTCTACAGTTCACACATCAGAATCTAAAAGCACATTTTGTCATGTAAATTTAAGGGCCATTTTCAAAAATGTAGTGAGAGTTTGTAGAGGAGAGAGTTATTAGGGATCAACCCCAAAAAAGGTGGGAAACACCATTGCTTTAAAATCTAAAAATAGACTATCAGGGGGTATTTCAAAATGGTGTTATTCATTGTACATGTCAAATAAAAATGATATCTAACACCTGGTGTTAATAGATGCATCTTGTAGATGAAAATAGGAATATAAATATAATAACCTATTAGGAACACCTATTTGGTATTTGGTACATAATTTGGTGGTTAGATCAACCAAAGATGGTTGAACTTTGGAATCATCTAGCTACTCCCCTTTGAAGGGATCCCAATCAAGGATCTTGACATCCATATCTAGTGCTAATGAAGTGATGTTGATGTCCATGCCACTTATTTCTTCTATGTTAAAACCATCCCTCTTTTTTCCAAGTCTATTTCCATGTCTAGTTACATCTATTCAAGGATGGTCTCCTCCTCTTGAATTGGGGAGGGTGTTTTTTTTAGTCTAACTCCTCTAATTATTCCCTGTGACCCCTAGGCTCTTCCTAATCCAATGGAGTGGTTCATGGTGATGGTGATGAACCCTCTGGTTGCCTTTCTAGTGTATCTTATTTAGATGAATCCCTTAGTGGTGATGCCCTTGATAGGGACACCATTTATGGTGAAACCATTGGTGATGGTGCCTAGGCAATCCTTTGCCTTTTTGGTGGTTCTAAGTGTGAACTTCTGTTAGCAACATGCCCAGTACACTTCTTGTTATCAAGTGGTGGTAATAGAGGAAGATTCACTCTTGAATTCTCTGTCTCTTGAATATTTATTCTTAGGTCACAACATATAGAAAATATTATGATTGGTTTTCCCAACCATGGTTTGGTGAACCTTGATGTTGGTTATTTTGGTCTCATGTTTTTCTCTGTATGGATTCTTATTAGGATAGCCATACATTTTGTAGAGAGTGTTAATATTCAATTCAAATCATTCTAATTTAAGGATGAGGGGTTATGCATCATGTATCCAATTCTCCACTTTGAAAAAGTACCATGATGTGAAAGCAAAGGGAATATTCAACCAATCAAATATCTCTCTAGAGGGGGACATTTTGATACATGCAAGATAAAAATGTTGCTTGATGGAAAATCTAGATTATTTGCCAATATGGGTGGGTAAGTCCATTGGAATGTGCATTTAATTTCCAAAGGCTTCTTTCATTCCATCATACCACAACTTCATATTGATTTTTAAATTTTGAGTGATATAACTAGGTCATATGAATGCCTTGTAGCATTCCATAGGGGACTTGTGCTCTTATGGGTATAACCACTTCAGTTGTCTAAAAGTGTAATCAGGTATACCAATTTCATCAAACATGATCAATAAAATAAATACACCCCACAAGAACCTATGGATGGTATCTAGTGGGTCCTCTTAGTATCTAATATATTCTTTTGGAAAAATACATTACCCAATTTTAATTTATCCCCTTCGTTATCTAGTGGTTCAAAAATAGGTGGGCTATGTCCACCTCTTTTTATTAATCAGTGCCACTAATTTTGATCATAATGATGCACATTGCTACTTAAAGGGCAAGGTATTGTAAGTTATTAATGTGCATGGCATCGCCTTGCTTTTGATATTATAACACTATAGAAGTCTTCTCTATTTCCTTTGAGTCCTCCAAATTAAATTCAAGATCTATGCTAGAGCATTGCAACCATAACACCTTATTGATTCTTTCAGCTATAATATTCATGAGGTGCCCAATAAAATAGATATAGTCCTCATGGATGTGTGAGAGAAGAAATTTTATTGCCTCTACTAGTTTTCCAAAATATGGGAGGTTAAAAACATGGAATATCCATATAGATTCCAAGGTATTGAATATTTTTAAATCGCACACCAATTCACTCTTAGTGTTTTGGCACTTGATCTAGTAATAATTTTGAATATCAACCTCATTTTTGAGTTGGTGGTGTTATTATCTAAAATGGTATAGGTGGGTAAATTTGATACATAATTCTCCATGCATAATGCTATTTTTGGGTACTGCATCTCCTCTATCACAAAGCTAGAGGTAGAGGTACTTGGGCTTTCTTCTTAGTTTATCATGCCATTAATGATCCTTCTACACACTAACTCTATTCCTTTAATACTGATTCCCCCAACACTTGGTTACTCTTCCTCTGAAATGGTTGGTATTTGATCACCTCTCTATTCTTTTTTCTTAGGCTGCATCAGCCTTCATGGATCCCAAAGGTTAATGCACAACTATACACTATTCCCAAAAGAATATGTGTTTTGTATAGAAGTATCTTGGCTCTCCTACTTTGATACCCATGAATGATAGATACTAACCTATAAAAACTATAATTACCAAATTTCCTTTGTGTGGGTTTAGTTTAGCTATATTTTTCCTAATGACTTAGATAAGATCCTTATTAATAATCAATGAATGAGAAATTGATATTCTACACTTGTCTTAGAATCGCCTGAACTCAGTTTTTCACTCTTCAACTTTGTAAAATCACATTAAAAGAAAGGTAAAGTCTAAAATGAACCCCTAAATGTATTTTTATATTCTCAAGGGGTAATTTGCATTTGATAACCCCTCTCTTTGACCATCAATTATCTTAGTCAATGCATTTTAATGGTCTCCTTTACTCAACTATCACTTCTCACCATAAATATGATTTAAATTATTATCATGACATGATGTTGCCATGCTTATCATAACCACTGTTTATTTATATTAATGGCATATCTTGTCCCACTCTTTTCTTAGATTGCATGATAGCTCTAAAATCCTTTGAATATTCATACCATTTGTGAGAATTTATATCCTTAGACCTATTTTCTTGCACACACATCCCTATGGACCATTTATTAAGACATGTAACACCCCATACCCCACACTAAATGTACGTCATGGTCCTCCATGAAAACATAAGTATTAATTTATAAAAATAAACTAAATAATATAAAGGGGTGCACAACTAAGGCAACAATTTTCTTAAAAACAAGAAATCCTAAACAAATGGCATATGCCTTATTGATACAATTGAAAATAAACTTGAAGTGGAGAAATACGGTCGTAGCTAACTACCATTCTAATGCTTAGGAATAAATTGGCAATCTAATCTTTGTAAATTAAAAAAATGGATAGGATGAATGATATGAAAAACAAAGGGATCATCTTAGTGAACATATAACTTCCTAGAGTTGCACATGAACTCGGAGTCATAGAGTAAAATTTTCATTCCTGGGGTAACTGTTTTGTACTTAAGATGGTAATCATGCCATGCATTTTATTTGCATTTCACCACATATTGAATCCAATGAGAAAGTAAACGTGCTTCATAAAATCATAACAAAGCATACAAATGTGTTTTAAATGAATATTCATCATCTAATTTTCTAACTCATGTAATGCAAAGAGAAGGTACTAAGAATTCAACCAAAAGAACTACTTCAATTCCAAACACCAAATTGAAAGGTGTAATTTTGTTGAGGTGCTTATAAGTTTTTCAATAATCCCAAAATACTATAGACACATGATCATCCCAGTTTGTGTGTCTAATATTACAAATATTTGTAATTGTCGTTCCAAATATTTTTTTGAATTATTCAATAAGGCCATTGGCCTAGGGATGATATAGTGTTATCTTTTGATGGGCAATCATGAAGTCAATGAGTAATATGTGGATAGTCTAATTTAAGAAGTGTGTACCATGATCACTATTAAAAATTAATGGACACCTAAAATGTGTTATAATATGTTACCATATGAAGTGCATAGTGGTTACTATAGTAAAATCCCATGTTGGCATGGCCTCAGCCTAGTACTTGAGATAATCAATTGCTATTATGATATAGCAAGAATGTATACATCATATAGCTAGGTTGATGGGGTTGATAAAATAAATATACCATTTATCAAATGGTTATTATGATAGAATAGGATGTAATTTCATGGCATACTAGTGATTAATTTTCCCCATGCATTGACAAATATCACATTGTTTGACATACAACTTGGCATCTTGGAAAAACATATGCCACCATAGTCTAACTAATAAAACCTTGCATGTAGTAGCCTCACCATCATAGTGTCTATCATAAATTCCTTCATGAAATTCATGGACTACTTCAGGACTCTCATGTTTCATGACATAACATCGAAGGATTTCCTCTCATCCAAGATTGTAGAGGTCCCCTCCAATGAGTTGGAATGGTGAAGTGTGCATGGATAGTTGTTTCTTAAACTATGGAATCAAATAATATGGCACTATGCTAGTAGTTAACAAAGGTGTTATATATTATAACTCCTTAAGAACATGTGAAACATGAAATAGTTATACATCGGGTAAGTCATCCTCAATGGCTCATGCTAGTTCACTGAAATCAATTCTATAAAGATGGTCAGGACCATAATTGGTCTTACCTAGTTTTAAAATGATAGATAAGTATAATTCTTGGAATAACACAATAAAATAGTTTTATTACCTAGATATTTCAAAGCTTCATATTTTTTATATAACACTAAAGGAGTCACCAATAGGTATTGTTAGAACTTTTATAAGGCAGAACCATGCAAAGTGTTTCACGCTATGTTGTGGTGTAATTTATCTTATTTAGAGTAAAAATTTATACTTGAAAAATAGATGAGGTCATCAAGGTGACCTTCTCTAGGATATGTAAGTATCACAATGACAAACATACTAGAAGAATCAACATAGACATGGAATAGCTTAGTCCAATCAAGGAACTACAGAATCAATGCAGTGATGAGCTTGTCTTTCAAAACTTCAAATGTTTCTTGTCAAGAGTAGTTAAAAATAAAGTATTCATTATGTTTTAAGAGTTCCTCTAATTATGTAAGAATCCCTACATAACCATAGATGAATTTTCTATAGTACCTAGTATGACCTAAAAAGGCATGAGACACATTCTATGATGTTGGCATTAGTAGATAGAGGATGACAACAAACTTAGTAAGGTCTACCAAAAGTCCATCTTGGCATATAATGTGACCAAGGAGAATGTCAAATGGTGTAACAAAAAGAAATTTCCTTAAATTAAGTGAAATTTGAAGCACTCAGCAACACTCAAGCATAAGCCTTAGATTAGAATAGTGGTCTCTCATTAGGCCTAACTATCTAGTCATCTAAATAAACCTAAAGTAATTTATGGATGAAGTCATTAAAGGCCTCAATGGATATATGAAAGAATATAATGGGTGTATTTATTAACCTAAATATCATGACAATAAATGTGAAACACCCCCACTTAGTATAAATGTAGTCTTAGGTTGATCCTCCTATGTGATTTGGACCTGATGGTACCTAGAAAATCCATCTTTTAAAGTATAAATTTCACACCCTACAACTCCTTCAAGGATTTATTCTGTGAATGTCTTTGAAAAAGGATCAATATTTGATAATCAACACAAATTTTAATGGACCCATCTTTCTTTATGATTATTACCATGGGGTTGACCCACTTGGAATTTTCAATTCAAATTATTCCTCCAATGTGCAACATACTATCAATCTCCTATTTCACCCATGTACATAAATTTAGATTCATCCTATATGGTCATTTCCTGACTGAATGAGCACCTTCAACTAGTTTGATATGCATTTTTCCTAAGGATGGATGAACTAATTTAATTTCACTATAATTACTTGGAAAAACATCTTGGTACTCTTTTATAAAATCAAATACTTTTGAAATCTCAGTATCAAACCAGTAGTTACCCACAATAGCTATCTTTGGGGATTCCTCCATGCCAATGTTACACTACATGGTTTGAAGAGGTTTTAAATATGGGTGGTTTGCATCAGGACCAATATCATGAACAATGTTAGTGTCATAGTATGTGGGGACATCCAAATGATTTTTTAATGGGTCAGGTGGTTTAGACCCTTCACCTTCATCACTATGAAACACTAGTTTTTACTTTTGTTTGCAAATTTATTCACAACATGCCTAATTAATGATAGGTTCTAGTGTGAGGGAGAATCATATAGATGGATCATTAAAAATAACCAAGCCTTCTTTTGGTACACCATGTATATTTCATAAATGGTCCTTGACAAGACTAGGGTCACCAACAACTATTTGTCACCTGGCTTGGAGTGTGAGGCATAAGTCCATCCTTGGGGATGAATAAGATAATTCCAATAGCATGTTATTTTTCAACAAATGCAATAAATGGGTACCTAAATGTCATTATGCATCAACATACCATGCTTTGGCCCAAGTGCATAAAGTTTCATAAAATACGTGTACCCACAAGTACTCTGGCAAGAAGGATTACTAATCCAACTGCATGGTTTCAAAAGCTTCTAGATGTGGTTCTAGTGCTCAGACTCCACTATAGATAATTATACCTTAAACATAATTGTTATAATGAAACCAATTATGTAAATTAGATCATACTTAATCCCAATAAATAATATGCTCATTATGAGTTCACTACCACCTTGTAGATGTGCCATAAAAAAAGTGAACTGATAAATGCATGTGATCAGCATCAGAGTCATATAAGGCTTCTAGTCACTGGATGAAGTCACATAATTCCATTTGATCATGAAACCACAAAGCTTCATCAAGAATTTATAGTGGTGTAGCCATAATTGGTCATAACATGACTTGTCTAGTAATAAGACTAACAAATTTATAGTACTTTTGGTATTGGTGAAGAATGCCTTTACAACTACCAATAGAACTACACACACTTCTAGTGAGGTCATATTCACTATGGGCCCAAAATTTATAAGAATTACTTGTAATATCAAAAAATGAATATATGTCCATCCATCAGATGAAGCCATTCAGAGTAGGGTCATGATGCTCGCCATCTCTTGCTATGACATTGTAAATATGATTAATATCCTCATCCATGCTAATAAGTTCTACATATGGGGGCCCATGTGCTTGGTATAATGGGATGATAACTCACTAATTAGTATTTTAAAAACTAATATATCACTTTTTGAAACTTAAATCAACATTATTTTCATAACACTAAGGATGAGCTAATAGGTCTAGAAAATCATCATATTCATCCAATTTGAGAACTTTAAAGTCAACCTTGAAAGGTACCCCAAGGATATCCATAGTTGAATTTTTAAGAATGCCAATTGGTAGAGCTTGGGTTTTATTGGCCATAAAAAACATTTGAGGTGATGGTTGTAACATTGGGATAGCCATTTTTTGTGTCATGCATCTATTTTGATGACATTGACCTCAACACCAGTTTAAACTAAAATGTCTTGGATCACCCAACCATCGATGGAAACATTCATAAATATTTCCTTATCCTCTTGAGGGGTAGGAGGAATAGGAGTATCTTTTTATCAAGCATGGTTTAGTTAATGATCTTTAGTTGGCCTTGGCACCTAATGTTTAAGCTAGTTACTCAACTATGGGACAATATCTTTTTTTTAAATGCTTGCAAAGGTCTTGGAAATCATTCCACACCACATTTTGAGGTTTCATGGATTTTTGTATATCAAAACATTAGGTGGCATCTCAGTCCTTAAGAAACTAAATTTGGCATCTCAGTCCTTAAGAAACTAAATTTCCCCTTGTAGTTCATATACTACGGTCATAATATCTTGGAGCATGTCTTTCTATTATTGGGCATCAAGATACTTTATTACATGAGTCTATTTATATTGTATCTTCTCAATAGGTAGAATAGATGTAGACTGGTACTATCCTCCATTGTGTATGGTGATATTAATTTGTTTGGCCATCAGAGTGTTAGAACATGATTGTCAGTGAGGTTTATCAATGCAAATCATACTAGCACCTTTTTCATTTCTTTATTTAGTGATGGCTATCTACAAATTAGTGCATTCCTCCAATTGATGCTCCTTTTTATAAAAGTAGATGCTGGATAGAATGGACAATCTCATTGATATTGATCCAAATATCCACACTTATAACATGGTTATGGTGGAAAATGCCCACCTCCTCATCCCCATCCTCGGCCTCATCCACAATATCCACCATTGTCTTGATTTTTGAGATATAGTTTTGATTCATACCATGCGTGAGTGCCTCATGTATATCATTGATTAGGTGTTAGTCATTGGTGTCATGGGTATAAGCATTACATATCTTACAGTAATTAGACACTTTAGAATGTGTAGCCTATTGTAATAGAAGATAAGAGCATACATCATGCTCTTCATGGAAAATTTCATAAGACTACTTTAGTATAGCATGAATGTTCTTTCAAGGTAATTTACTTCTATTATGACCTTCATACTCACAATAGATACACTAAAGACCACTAAGAGAATCATAAGAATTATTTTCTATTGAATTTTATAATTCTGATGTCATTGAAGCTATTTGAGATTTCATAAAAGGATTGATTATAGTGTTGATGCTACCAATAGTTTTAGCATGGAGGGAAGCTTTCAAGGTCTCATATGGGATGATAAAGGTCCTTTGAGATAGTTTTCATTGAAAGGGAAGCAATAAGCTTCCCAAAAACCATTGGGCATGATAATCAACATAAATCTTGAATGAGATATAGACAAGAGTGTTTTAAATTGTGCATCATACTCACATACACTTTTGGTCATCTCTTATTTTATATCCTTTTGGGTAGAAATACATTATTACTCAAATTATGGAATATCAAAATCTAGAAGAAATGTAGTATTGAGTTAGTCATAGTCAATTAATGCTTGTTGAGGGTCATACTTCTTATACCACTTGTGTGCTCTTTTTAGAAGTGTGATTGAAAATTGTGTTTCGTTTATCTTAGAAGAAGTTATACCATGCACCCTCCAAATGAGTCCACACTTATGAACATGATCCATAACATTCTCCATGCCTTGATATTTAGGTAAATGAAGCATCATTTCATAATACATAGTTGATAGTTGAGGTACTTGTAATGGTGGTTGTTGAGAACTTCCAAGTCCTATTCTTGGGGGTGGAATTCCACCACTTCCTTCTATTCTACCTCTTATTACACCTCTCACACCTCTAGTATCAACACCTAAGATGTTGGGCATGGTAGTATGTTGATTTATAATGCTTGGGCTAGTACTCTTCCCACTATTAAATGTCAAGTGCATCTAGCATACCAAGTTGGATCATGAAATTACCTTGAAGAGGAAAAGAAAGTGTTAATTTACTATGAGTTAAAACTTGCTTGGTAATAGGTTATCTTATGGGTTTAGTCTCTAATTCTACACTAATTATATCATAGTTATGTATACTTAAATCATCTAGCTCAAAATAATGAGCATGCATTATGGTTTGGGAACTAGGTTGGTTTAAATATGGTTCTTCTATCTCCGATGTCCATCTAGTTTCTCTCACATATGAAAAAGATGGCATCGATCATGGTCTAAAAGTTGGTAAGTCATCTTTGTACTCTTCCACTTCCCTACAGATCCTAACAACACTTTCTCAATCCTCCTATCCCTTTCATACTCCACTTCCACCTATAATCCTTTGTCGAGCTTCATCATATTTATGCTTTCATAACTCTTACTGACTAGCTACCATTCCAAACCAACAATCCTTCACCAACACCCATGCATTCCTCTCCCAAGTATGATGCTCATGTAAGGATGGGTTTATCCCTTCATAGGTAAATTTTAAAGCCCAAAATTAATAAAAAAAATTCTTTACTTATAGTGGGAAATGTCTAATATATTGTCCATGTGGTTCTCAAAGAAACTATAACTTTACTTCTTTAGGATAAGAGTAAGTGGATATATCATACTCTAAGATGTAGATATTCAACACCCCTCTCCACTAGATATTAACAACTCATGTTGAAGGTGTTCTTAAACATTCTAAAGTTCTCTAATGCTCTATCGTCCAAGCTTGTCTCCTAAAATTTTGTGACCCATCTTTAACATAGGCTGAGAGCCAAGAATGCAAATGAATAGGCACTTCAACAAAGAATGTTTCATATCAATATATATATATATATAGATATATAGATATGTTATTCAACCCATGCATTTATATAAACTCCTAGTTCAAGATATAGAATTTCAAAATTATCCCTAACCTCAGTAATCCATTGTTTAATTCTATCAAGGGATAACTATTCAATCATTTTTTATTATTATGCAATAAGTGATATGATTCTTGGTAAAAAAACTAATGTTGGGATTTTTTATCAAATTTTCCTTATGGTGATCAAGTGTCTAGTTCATAAAAATTTAATGTACTAGTATTTCATGTAAGATTAAAGTCTTGCACACTCACCCAAAAGCATGCATCAAGAAATTGGTTCCTATGGGTTATGTTGTACAGTAACACACTTGTCATAGAATGGTGTTTGTTCATATATCTAATTATTGACTACATAGAGAATAAAATACATGACTATGGATCTTGTTTCAACTATGTAAACAAACATGATTATGAAGATAACTTTTATGAGATTCATAGTGTTGATAATACAAGTTCATATAATGTATATTCTATTCATTATAGTCAAATACAAACCACATCTTACAGAAAAACCATATTGATAACTCAAATTTTAAAATTAACTAATAACTATAGAATAACGTCATAACTAATAGTAACTTCCACGATTTTTTTATTACCATAATCAATCATTACATAATACTAATGTTCAACAGACTTACACATCTCTACACAAGGGTATTTATACTTGTTTTCCACAACTAAGTTGTTACATTATTAATTACACTTTGGTGATTATCTAACTAGCTCTACTAGACTAAGAGTTGTGGTAGTCATTTATTTATTTTTCCCTAAGGACCCTAGCCTTAAATCCCCTATATTCTCATTCAATGTTGGATCCTTTTTGCCAAATGTCTTCCTTCATGTAGGTTGGTGAAAAAATCATGTATAATTAAAGTCTATTATTTCTTTGAGAATATCTCCTCAACTATTTCCCACTTACTTCATACTCCCAAAGTCTTTCATTAATATATTGAGTCCTTCACTCTTAGGTCTTATATTTTTTTATGCCTCTTGTTTGACTAGATCTTATCACACTATGATATTTTATACCATTATATTTTGTGACATGGTCTTCCCATGCCATGCTGGTTCCATGCTACTATCTTCTCATGCCATGCTAGTTTCATTCCAAAATCAAAAATACTTAGTCAAAATTAGGGGTCCAATAAATACCATGCATAAGAGATTATACATTGGGAGAATAAAAATGTGTGCTAACCAAAGGTGATGTTTCCAAAGATTGAATAAGAATTGGCATGTTAATATTTTGATATCATTGGGTTTCCCCATAGTAGATTTTTCTATAAAATTTATATCCATTAAACCCATAAGATTATAAGTCTCAAATTATTATGACATGTTTTCACCTTTTATCTACAAAAATATTTTCAAAATTAAATGGTAAATATAAGGTTGATCACAAACTAACTACCAAAAGGTAATAATAATGTGTACCTTATTAATCACTAGTTGTGCACCATATAAAGGTGGAAGTATGTATTAGTAATCATCTTGAGGAAAATTTTAGATTGATCATATTTCTCATTTTTTAAATTATTATCATTGAACTCTACATGCTTATTTTTTTCATTAACATTTTAAGGTCTTGATACACCCTTCTTATCCATGTTATGTGTTTTATCAAAATGAATATAAGTATGCTCAATTATAATACCACTTAGTCTACTACTACTTCTAAAAGAGGTATAAATATTTTTATTAGATTGTATAAAATAACATATAAAAGTTTGGAATATTATTGCTAGTAAATAATTTATCAAATCTAAAAACCCTCAGATAACAATTGGAAAAAAGGAGAAGGATAGAACCCTAGAAAATAATATGGTTAGATTTTTTCAACATTAAATAAATATAAGGGTTCACTAATATGTTTTATCAAAATTGGGGTAAAAAGAAACAAATTAATTAATTATGAAAAACTTGTGTACAATCAAAATATTAAGATATGAAATAAAATAAGTATTTCTGATTTGGAGCATGTTATATTTGGTAAGATGATAAAAGGGGATAATTCAAGAAGGACATAACTTATATGGAAAACAAGAATACATGACTAAGATTGAGATTTTATATATAAATTATAATTGTGTGAGATGATTATAAATCAAGAACAAGGCTTCATTGGATGATTGGATGAGGTCACACTAATCATACCTATCTATGTCATGTTGTTTGTACGTAACACTAATGTATGGTAAGGTTTTTGCTCTTTATGTTAAGATTGACTTGTGCATTATGATATGTAAGATCTGTCTGTGTGATATGTGTTTTCTAATTTATTTTTAAATCATGTTTGTGCCTTATTTATCATTTATAACCTTAAATCGATATACCATGACTAATAAATGGATAAAACAGAAAAAGGGGTTAGCAGTTGAATTTGTGTTATACCTCAAAACCCCCTTTGTTGAGATTTTCTTACATACTAATATTTAAAGAGGGATCAAAATCCATGTAGTTCTCCCATGTTGTAATGGTGTGTGTGAAATATTTGTGTAATGCTAGATGTTGATCCAATATTAGTGTGATTAATGCACTTCATAAATGACTTATGACTTTAGGGGTGTATGCGTACTTAGCTCATGACTGCTAGGGTTATATGTAATCAAAATTGAGAGAAATAGGGATTTTTTTCTCAATGTGA